>OAMR01001121.1:94741-140059 GCA_900205405.1 Echinochloa crus-galli
ATGGCACATTTTATACCATGTCATAAGACTGATGATGCTTCTCATGTTGCTGATTTGTTCTTTCGGGAAATTGTTCGTTTGCATGGTGTGCCTAATACTATTGTGTTTGATCGGGATGCTAAATTTCTTAGTTATTTTTGGAAGACATTGTGGGCTAAATTGGGGACTAAGCTTTTGTTTTCTACTACATGTCATCCCCAAACTGATGGTCAAACTGAGGTTGTGAATAGAACTTTGTCTACTATGTTAAGGGCTGTTTTAAAGAAAAACATTAAGATGTGGGAAGATTGTTTGCCTCATATTGAGTTTTCATATAATCGTTCGATGCATTCTACCACAAAGATGTGCCCATTTCAGATTGTGTATGGTTTCTTGCCTCGTGCTCCTATTGATTGTGCTCGTGAATCCTTTTACCCGTGCTCATGCTAGACAACTTAATCATCAGGTGAGTTCACTCCTGAGTTCATGTTCATCATATTTAGACTGTGGAGAACCGTGCACTCTTGTTTTGCTTAGGAATCATGGAGAGGATCGAGAACGAAAAGGATTCACGCGGGCTGGATTCGGGCTGCAGAAAAACATCAAATTGTGATGGACGCCACGGTCGCATACGGACTAGGATTGGGGCGTTCAAGTATTTCGCGGAAAGATTATCAAGTCTACTTTCCAACGGATCTGACCGCACGTCCATATCTATTCGGAGTCATCCAGAATCGTCTATTTGCTCTGAGATGTTTTCTGCCCATGATGCTGCGCCATCTTATTTTGGCCCAATGGGCCTTGTATCATGTAGAGTCCATTATGGATGCGTCCTAGGGTTGGAGCACGACCCCAGCACCCCTGTGGTCGTCCTCCCTTGTTTTATACCCCTTAGCCGCCGCCAAGAACACTTGGGTTTTGTTTAGATCAAGTTTAGTCATTGCTACTTGCTTGTAAGCGCGCGTGCTAGTCCAGCCGCCCGTCTTCGAGTCTTCAAAACCCCACTTCGTTTGTGATTTAGTTTGAGATTGAACACTTTATTCCCATCTAGTAATTTCAGTACTTGTTCGATACTTGTTTTTGCTAGTTCTTCGATTGCTTGCAGAACAGGACCGGGTGACGTGCTTCCACAAGATCACGGCATCCATAGGAGGTGGTGTATCGGCTGCTAAGGCGCAGTCTTTGGAAGGCTGTAGTCGGGCCGTCAACGTCGTCTCCTCCAATCGAGTTATCCCCCACGCCTCTCATCGAAAGATCGGGCATAAACCCTTGCGGGTTCTCATTAGTGTGTGAACACTGCTGTAGTCCCATCCAACGATGCACCAACAAAACTCTAGAACCTGCGGAGGGGGAAAAGCATATGAGGTTTATGAAAAAACTCAGCAAGCAAACTGCTTCAACTGAGTTATTTAAATCACACTTGATTAAGCATCAACTTAATAATAGATTCTTGAAAAAGTCAACATACTCAAACAATATATAACTGATGATGCAATAGCAGTAAAGTAAATGATAAATACTTCATATCGATGCTTCATAACTGCTATTGCAATAGTGCAATGCAATGCATGACTTCACTTCTACCCACACATCCTAAGGATGGAAGTGAGGGATGCAACCACATTGCTATATCTCAATGTGCGTTGTTGTATCGGTACTTACCGCACCAATCCAGCTACGGTTTCTTCATATGCATATACAACATGATGATGCAAATGCAATATTGCAATGCATGAACTTCATATACTTCAATAATCAAAACCATCAGGAGTAAAGCCACAAGTGGATCATATAATACTTCAATAACAAAATCAAATTTGGATCATATGAGTCATGTGAGGTACTAAAATTAGGTGGAAGCGATTCAAACAACATAGTTAAAAGCATGTGGACCACAACGCCACGCTTACTTGTCTTCTCCAGTGGTAAGAAACATGAGCTAAGCACGATCCGAAGGTGCACCACCTGTTCACAAATATATATCAGCACCAATACAATCAAACAAGCATATATGAATTTAATTTGAAGCGTTCCTACGCTCGAAGCCAACGTCCTCACATAGACACACCAAAAACTAGTCATAACAGCAGCACTGCTGCTTCTCTTTTTTTGTATCATTTAATTTAGATGGACAAAAATTCCAACTTGTGCCAAAGGAAACATAACTTAATTTCCTACCATTTTCTAGTTATCTTAAACTAGAGTAAAAATCATCATCATAGCCTAATCTTGAAATGAACCTTAATCTGATAATCTGACAGAAATTGCAGAACATCTCCACCACAATAAACATAACTGGAGCTCCAAAATTCATATGGATATGCACTTTACCAATCTGGAAAGATCATAAAATTTCCTACAACTTTTATGTATATCAGAAAGTCCAATTCTGAAGTTAGATTGTCATAAACTTGAAGTGAACAGATTCTGTATAAAATTATGAGACTGAAAAACCGTCAGAATTAATCTTTAATTACTCCCTGACCTTAACTCCGATTAAGTTGTTTTTTATCTCCGTGGAAAGGTCTCAAAGTACTCTACAACTCATATAAAGGTTTAATATATTTTTTTGAGGCCAACAAGACCATGAAAAACTGACATGAACAACGACTGCGCAGATTGAGCACATGCTGGAAACAATGACGAGGGCAAAGCCTTAACCCTAGCCTTAATGGCGACAAACTCCACTACACGCATGATCTACAACATCAAGAAAATAGGTGGAAAACACCTTCTATGGATGGGCATGCCTCACCTAGGGTTCCCTCTTGGAAACGACAAGGGCAACGACGAAGACGACGTTCCCGACGACGAATCCCGTTGCCAACGAGACGGCAGCATTGTCGATTGCCTCTGACTACACCACACACATGGGCACCATGATGAACAACGGGGAAGATTGCAATTGAGGGGAAAAAAAGGAGATGGGAGATGAATCCCAACCATGTTTTGGGAAGGAAGGATGGCGATCGTCGATGACAAGCCCTAATCTTCCATCTCTTCTTCTCTCTTTTCTCCCCTCTCTTCTATTCTTCAGTGTACGGCAAAAGGGGAGAGGGAGTCGCAGCACAAGCCGTGAGGGAGGTCTAGGTTTCGCGTGGTGTCACTACAACACATAGGACCTTCTATGATGAATATATTGTGACAATGGAGCTATTCGTCATTAAATCATTATGTTTATGATGTTTTTCAAAAGACAATCCAAGTTAGTGACAAAAATATAGCCTCCGTCACTAAAGCCGACTCAAAATCATCATAGCTTACTCTAGTATTAAATTGTGACCATATTATAAGATACAGGCTTGTCATATATATTAGATATATGTTTTTAGAAAAAGAACTCATGTATTATCCATGTTGGCATGAACCCGTGGAAAGGGCGGCCAGTCCCACCGGAACAAATGATTTCTATGCTGGCTGCTGTGTCCTATGTGGCAATTTAGGTCCATATATAAGTTCCATGTGTTTTTAAATAAAAGAATCCATGTTGGCATGGACCCGTGGAAAGGGCGGCCAGTCCCACTGGAACAAATGTTTTCTATGTTGGCTGATGTGTCCCATGTGGCAATTTAGGTCCATATATAAGTTCCATGTGTTATTAAATAAAAGGAAAAAAGAAAAAATCAGTTTCAGGGGAGTAAGAATTGAACCCGCGATCAACATAGCACCACCCAAAGTTTCAACCACTAGGATACTACATCATATTATTGAGATACTAATATACAAAATATAAGTCATGAAGTCTGCAACTCATTATATATTTACACATTTTTTAGTGCAATATATTTACACATATACGACACTACGGCCCAAGTGTACACCACGTTGCACTGTAGCAAAAAAGAAATACCAACAACAAAACAGTAGTCGAACTCCCGACCTGGTGCAGGGCCACGCGTTGGCACACCACTAAGCTACAAAGACATGATTTAAAATATAATTTGATTAACCGATTTTGTTTGAGTAGCTGTTCATTCTAGGAAATAGAAATAGCAATACTGTAATGGACATAATATGTATGCTCACCATTTTTCTTATATAATATATAATACAACAATGATAAGTACCACGAAGAGTGGTGTCAGCTTCCTTAGCGCATACTTCAAAAACATGTAATATGCTAGTATTAGACGAAGACGCAGTCATGTAATGGTTCGATGGCACAAACAGCAGCATTGGAGTCTTCGGGTCCTGTTTTCGAACTTTGCCATTATGTTTTTTTTGCAGTTTTTGGTCTACTACTGATTTTAATTTCTGGCCTAAGTAATAAGATTGATTATAATGTAATTTGAATCATTTTTATTTCTTGCCATTTTGTCTATTATTATTTTAATTTTTGGCCTAAGTTTTTTTCAATTATTTCCAGTTTTTGTCTGATTTTAATTTCTGGCCTAAGTAATATGACTGATTATAATGTTACTTGACTCATTTTCATTTCTTGCAATTTTTCTAATATTATTTTAAGTTTTTCCTAAGTAAGATCCATTGTATAGTTATTTGTATCATTTTTCATTCATAACTCATACGAATATTCAATTTTCCAAAAAGCAACCAATGAATTTCTCCCTAACATACGTACATCATCCCTAAAATCTTCACCTCATTTTGCAAAATAGTTACTCCTCAATGCCTCCAAATTGTCCCCTTAATGCATCCACTACCGGAATCGCCCTCTTTGACGGCAAAGGCTATATAAACTCGGCACTCGGCAAAACCATTTTCCTGCACACCAAAAAAAAACCCCCAAAAATAGCAAAAAAATATTTTAATGTGGGAAGGCCACCCAAGTCACGCACTACATAGTCAGCAAGATTCGAATCCGCAACCTCTTTTCTCATGTGTGACCTCCTTTACCACTACACCACACTGTCACCTTTGACAAGATACCGTTCTGAGTCCTACCATATTATACTAAACCGAGTGTAAATTGCTTGTTTGAGGCCCTAAACAATTTCAAATTACAAAGTTGTCAACTATAAAGTTTCATATTTTGAAATCTACAAGTCTTATTTTGGTAGTTTCTCCATCGGAGGTCGTTTATAAAATTTGAATTTCAAATTTGAGAACATTCAAACTTAGTTTTCGTTGACTAGATGATTTCAAACGAAAACGTTCTCAATTACAAAGTTTTATAACTTATTGTGATCTACAACTCTTATTTTGACCGTTTCTTCATCTGAGGTAGTTTGAAAAAACTCAAATTTCAAATTTTGAGAACTACAAACGTACTTTTCATTAGTAAAACAAATTCAAATTAAAAAGTTTTAAACTACAAAGTTGTATAATTTCTTAAGATCTAGAATTTTAATATATGTCATTTCTTCATCCGATGTAGTGAGAGTAACATTGTTCACAAATTTATAGATCTCTCTGATAGTTTCAAGAAACTCTACGAGAGATAAATATTTTATGAACAATATTCATACGAATTTGTCGAATGAAGAAATAACCAAACTAAAAGTTCTACGTCTTGAGAAGCTATACAGCTTTGTAGTTCAACACTTTTTGATTTGAATTGATTTACTACTTCAAAATGTGGTTTTATTTATGACTTTGTCAAGTGTTGAAAAATGACTCAGCAAATATTTTCTTTGCCAAGTGTATTTTAAAAAACACTTGGCAAAGATTTTCTTTGCAAAGATTTCTGTGCCGAGTGCCCAAAAAATTGCACTCGTCAAAGAGCTTTACACTTGGCAAAGGCCGGATTTCCCCTAGTGATCGTATTTTACCATAGCACGGTAGTGAACCTAGAGATACAAATATGTATAAACTTTTTTTAGAAAAAAGAATATATTAATATTTCAGTTGTTGCATCGACCAATGTATAAAGTTGTATCTTATTACAAATTGAAACAAGGTTCAACACACCAATAAATAACAAAGATAAATACGTAGACTATGTGGTTGAACCATTCAATTAGTAATTTAGAATAAATATTAACATTCAAACCACTTTACTTTACTCTAAAACCTACATATGCAGCTATTCATCTCTAAACACTTTATCTGAATTTCTTTTAATCAAAACAGTGGAAAGTCCCATTTCGTTTAGAACATTTTATTTTAAATATAAATATATCTTTTAAAAGATATTCACTAGAATTTTTTTTTGGAAAACTTGATTTAGCCGTCCATTAGGCATCAGGCGCCAATCATGCCTGCATCATATGCTGCCCTTCATGCCAACTATGTGGAAAAATCTCTTTAGGCATCAGCCGGCAAAATTAGGAGTCATTTTTTCAGTTGCCACCCGGTTCACATATATCAGGCCCCACCATCAAATCCATCTCCATTCCCTCCCCTCTCACCCACCTCCTCCAGCGGCTAGCGGCGGTTCTGCATCGTCCGATGGAACTACAGAAGGGCGGTTAGCATCTCGCTCATCCTCGTCGATCTTCCGGCGGCTGCCAGTAGCTAGGTCCTCTTCGTTCCATTCCTGGTGGTGGCGGTGTCTCCTTCATTTTCGCAGCCGGCGGCGGCTCCTACCTTGTCCATCTGGTTATCACCGGCATGGCTCTCCCAAGGAAGGTGCCGGCACGGCCATGACAACCGGCAGGTACTTTGCCCAACAGGCTGCCCGCATCTATCTGTATCCCCCTCGTTCATCAATCTGTGAGATTGCAGATTCTAGGATTGCATCAGATTTCAATTAGTTAAGGTTCTTCTTACCTAAGTGCATAAACAATTTCAATTAGATATAGCCTGGTTCACATCTAGCCTATCAGGATGAATCTTACCTAAGTGCGGAAAAGTGCAATGTGAAATGTTTGTTGTAGTTAATTAAAAACTACTACGTTTATGTGTTGATCTAGCAGTCCGAAACATTTTATGAGCTTATGGGTTATGGCCCACTAGGTGACACCTGTATTGACCTACGTCACAGATCAACATAAGCATATTGGAAAATATATGCATGGGTACTTTAGTTAATACACATTCAGTACCTATAAGTAGTTCACAAGAGAAACTTGGTTACAAAAGGAATCCTCCAGGTTGATGTATAAGATCCAATAAATTATACTTCATGCATGATAATCTGCATAGTTCTAAGTGGGTCCTTTACTCCTTTTTTGAAATGATGCTAACATTACTCTAGTTGAAACTGAAGGAGAATGATAAATTAAGTGTTAAAAGTAAAAAAAAAGGATAGAAAAGGCGTAGAGAAATAAAGACGGAATAAGCACATGAACCTTCAGTCTCAGAATCAGCTATTCCTTTGGACCTGAACCCTCTGTTACTTCATTTTGGGCATGCCCTTTTTCATAAAATTCTTCCTTTCCTTACTGAAACTGATTTCTTCTTGTTCAGTAATTTCAAATATTCCATGATACTTTGACTCATTTCAAATATTCTGTTGTATTGCAGTGTGAAAGTGCAGCCTGGACTGGGTCCTTCAGGGTTCTAGCAGCCAGAACTCTTATAATCGCAGCCGAAAGGTTACCGGCCATTCAAGGGTTCGAAACCTTACTCTCAGTGGAGTTGGAAAAAGGTAAAGATTGGTTACAATATTCTCATCTTTCACTATCTACATAAGACAATCATATATTAATGCCGTGTAATGATGCAATCATAACGAGATCCCGAAACTGGTGTTGAGCCACGCCAGTTGGTACTCACTGCATGAAAGGAAAATGGACAAGTGATGTGGCTGAGAGTATTTATGTGAGTAGAAATTTGATCGTAACCTTGCACCCACACACTCGAATAATTTTTATCAAACCATGGCCATGGTTTTTTATCTTACAATTTTTTCTTGCCCTCAGGAATGTAGAGCCAGGAAATTATCTCAAGCATATTCAGATGAATTGGGTCAAGAAGGAACACCAAGTGTCACATCGGAGTCTAATAGGGAAGAGCAATGTTTTCAGGAAACATACAAGGAAAGAATAAGAGTCAAATCCAACATGTCGCATGGCCATGGTTACATGTCGAATCCAAATAGAGACAAAGTTATTCAGGAGAGGAAGTTACAGGAGAGACTCGAGAAGGTCGAAGCATGTGAACGTGAGTTAGAGGAAATACTCAAAAAACATGAAGCTAACAAGGAACTCGAGAAACAACAACTAAAAGACACAATAAGACAAGAAATGCAGGGAGAGTTTCAAAAGATGATCGAGCCTTACAAACACATATTATTACCTTTACATGTAACCAGAAGATTGTTGTACCTATTTTGTTCATAACTTGACCAATGCAGCTAATATCTTACCTTCCCTCTTTTCAAATACGTAGAATACACCGCAATCCAACAATAGTACAGCTGAAGTTTAGGCTGCAGTCAATGAGGTCGTCATTGCTGCAACAACAGTATCGCTGAGTCATGAAACAACGAACAAGGTAACAACTATACTTGGTTGTGGTTGACAAAATATATATTTATGTCACTAATATCTTGCCTGTCCTCTTTTACATTGTGCAGACTCCCTCTGAAATCACCAACAATAATTCATTAGAAGTTGAACCTGCAAGGATTGAGGAAAACACTCCCGCAACACCAGTAGTACAGGATCATGTAACAGCGAACCAGGTAACGACATCGAACAAGCTTTCCAATCATGATGCATGGTGTTGTGCATTGAATTAATACGGCTGGCATTGTTCCAATAACTTTATAATCCAGATTGATCCACCAAGCATTGTGACAAAAGATAAAGAAAATGTGGCACCTAACATCAATGAATTAACTGGCAGAGTTACTAAGAGACTGTTTAATGAGAAAAAAAAAGTAAAAAAGGTGATGCACCTGCTGCACCACCTCCCAAATGTATTTCTCCTCAGGAACTGCATAAGAAGTACCTTAAAACGCGATGAAAGAAGAGAACACAAGAGGTACTAACTGGAATTATCCTTTTATAATGTCGTTAATATTTCCACTTCCTATTCATATGTTGTTGCATATTCACTCCAAGACAAATTGGATTTAGATGTTGTAATTCTCTAATTTGTTTACATTCAGAATGGCATGCAATATGCTACGACGCCAAAAAAAGACACAAGATCAGCCAACAAAGTCGCTACAGCTAACACAAGAAGCCTCCATTGAAACTTCCTCGCCAGCAGGGAGGAAGATCATCAAGGGCGGGAGTGATATCCAGATTGTAGCGATGCGTAGGTTCTTTTCAATTTTTCTTGAGGTGAGTGATTGTTGACGCAAAAATCAAGCGGTGAACTTCTGCACAAACAACATACAATAGGCCTCGGAGATCGGCTTTACTCCAATGAAGAGCCTGTAAATCGGCGCGCTTGTGGTGTGCGCGGCATGCCAGTCAATTTGACCTATAATTGACAAGGGATTGCAAACGTAAAATTCACAGATCGGCTATGATTCCGAACTGTCCTCTTGGAGTCGTATCAGGTTGAATCAGCCGATGCATAGTTTAAAGTCTAAATCCAAGTCTAGATTAGCAATGCGCTTAAAAGCTTGAAGCCGACAAAGAGCTTGTAAATAGACTAGATAAATTGTGATAAAAGATAAAACTTAACATAATTAAATAAATAATCTATCAAGGACTAGCAATTATCGATAACTGTGAACATAATCAGAAACAAAACAGAGAAGCCTACAGCAACAACCCTAGATCAATTCTATTATACGTTCAATAAATTGGTGAATAAACTGGATCAAAGACCTAATTTACTCGATAACTCTTAGAAGATGTAGACGAAACCACAGCGATACGCCCGGTAGTTAAAGTCTAGAGAGCACCAGGTAAAAGTTGATAAATGAACTTACTGGCAAGCCAGAGGTCAAGCGATGCAACCCTGCTTGGATCGAAGTATTTGTTGAGAGAAAGAGAAAATCTACTACAACTAAGACGAAGTTAGCGGTACGGAAAAGTAAATGTACTTGAGAAAGTAATTTTTTTTATTGATCGAGGGATGAAATCTTTTTACAATGGACAGGAGTAATATTTATACCCTGAACTAATGACCTAACTAACTAGGATACTAATTCGTACGGGACTTCCCTAATATCGATTATCTAAACAAAAGGAAATTTTAAGATACATGGACTCTAATTTTTCTTATATAGAATCCTTGGTAATGAAGCTTCTCGCTGATCCATCCGTGCATATGTAATTATCTTGAACTCTTCATGCGGCAACCTTGCTTTCCTTATTTTAATCATCCCCATATGCATGTATGTGCTGGCCTATTCTCTATTGCATGCAATTCCTTTAAATATTCTTTTTCTTGCCGCCCAATCATACAAAGCCTACAAATTGCACTTCAATCCCCATCGGCTGATTTATTTTGATCACCTCTTCAATGCATGTGCTAGCCGATGCTTTGTCTTCTTTAATTTTCTTGCATGCTAATCATGTAATTACCTGGCCAGATTAAGCCACATAATTATTGCACCATTCCCCTTAAGCCGATCAGGACATGCACATGTAAGTACGGACTCCACTTGCTCTCCTCCATTATCACCAATAAAATAATCTAGCCACGATGCTAATCATGTTACTTTCTTTTCTCTTTCCTCCAGATTTTACCAACTAGTCTGCAGATCATGATCCTGCCGGTGCAGGCCAACAAACGATTTCTTCGTAATTCAGATTACATCGGATTTACCAAAATCCGGTGTCAACAGTGATAAACAAGAGTTCTTACTTTATTGTGTTGATGATATCATGTTATATGATGAATGGTGGTGATGAATGAAGGTTTGATTTCATAATGATTTGTATGTACATGCATGGGTTGCATATGTTTATGTTTTGAAAATTTTGTTGCATTAAAGAATCAGAAATTGGCGACGCCGGGCATCCAGCGTGTGGCATATAGCGACCAATATTTCGTTGCGCTATCCTCTACACAGATAATGATGAACCATAGTTCGTTGTGATATTCTATATGCATATGGCGACCAGAAATCATCTGATGCGTTATCAGTTGAGCATATAGCGTCGGTCCATACTTTGTTGCGGTACCCCGTACACATATAGCATCGCCAGATGTCGTTGTGCTATGGGTCTAGGATATAGCGACAACTAGCGTTTCGTTGTGGCATCCTCTATGCATATGGCGACACAATTCCTAGCATTGTAACATCTATTGAGCATATAGCGCCGGCAACTAGCGTTGCGATTTGGTTCAAGAATATGGCGACGACCCATATGTGGTTGCGTGACCCTCAACGTGTATAGCGACAGTTGTAGCGTTGCGAATTGGTTCAAGCATATGGCAACGACCCATATGTGGTTATGTGACCATCTACGTGTATAGCGACGGTAACTATCGTTGCGAACTAATTCAAGCATATGGCGACGAGCCATATCTGGTTGTGTGACCTTATACGTGCATAGAGACGATAATTAGCGTTGCGAACTGGTTCAAGCATATGGCAACAACCCATATTTGGTTGTGTGAGCCTCTACGTGTATTGCGACGGCAATTAGCATTCCTATTTGGTTCAAGCATATGGCGTCGACTACGACTCCGTTGTGTTATCCTACATTGCTATTGCAATTGCACAAGTGTCGTTTTGCGACACAATACTTTCATTGTAATAGCGCTTGTTTGCAACAGACCAACGTGGTCGCAATTACCACTATAGCAACAGACCAATGTGGTCGCATTTACCCATATTGCAATGCCACTTCTCGTCGCAACACTCCTTTGTTATAGCGACGTCATTTGATTAGTGTCGCATATCATTATTGCGACCCACTGAATTGCGACGCCCAGCGACAGAATCCACTGGTCGCTATATGTGGCTATCGCGACCAAATGACCCATATAGCGACCATTTTGAGGCATCGTGTAAAGTCCAAAACACTGTAGTGCTCAAAATTTAAAGTCTATGAGCTAGACTATCTCACATACCTTAATTTTTCTTCGCCATCACCGACAATTTGAGATGGAATTGTGGTGATGCAGCGTCTTTCATCCATCGCATTTGATTTCCTTTTTCTTCCTTGACGACGATCTTTCTTCCACTCTGCACATGGTTATGATAATATTTTTTTCTATATCAATGCATACCTATGAGAATTTTTCTTTTTGAAACTTGTGCGCACATCCAGTAGACAGGAGCAAACATTGATAAATCCTCCACGATCGGGCACCCTGTGCTCTCTGCTTCCCTCATGTTTGGAACACACTCAAACAAATAGGGGTAAATTAAATTAGTAGACACCAATATTAATCATCAATATCTTTCGCCAATTGCTTCCCCGGCAACGGCGCCAGCAATGCTTGTTGATGCTCCTTACGGCATAGTATTTCACCCGGGAGTATTCCAAGGTATCGTATTTATTTTCTTAGAGAAGCAATGGATAAAGAGTATTAACTATTAACAAGGATGTAACTACTAATTAAAACACCGGCTAATAAGGTGGGGGTAAAGGATATGATAGGAGTGATATGCAGTTGACACACACAAGGAGAAATCCAGGATAAAGGATAAAGGTAGAAGAGTGATCTAGCTAGTGGGAGGACAACAAGACAGGAAAGGATTCCTATATACTTCCAATGACTGAAATATCTACAGCAAAGATTACGGCTAGCATAAAGAATGACATCTATGATTCTTTCCTATTTGTATTATCTCAGCGTCGGGACACGACACACACAACACGCAGAAAGGGATGAGAAGGGGTGCTGCTAACAACCGTGAGAGGCTCCTACTGTTCAAGATTAAAGTGGTGGACTATGTATGTCGTATAGGGCTGTCACCACCTAACGGCTACCACACATCTGTTGAATCGGATGCAAACAAAGGTTACTATCTAGTCTAGGCACCACACCTACACTAGACAATAACTACTTACTCTCCTAGAAAGAGCAAGCAACCCTATCAATACTTTAGTGACAATTCACCGCAACTATTGAGCAGAATCGAGGAACCGGCTAAGATAAAGAATGAGGAGAGAACTTCTAGAGCCATACTACAACTATTATAACCAAGGCTAGACATTCTACACTTAATCGTGATATAAATGCAGAACAAATAACTCAAGTAAATGTGGAAGATAATATATTGAATACTCAGAGTCTTACATAAAGAAAAATAAAAGATACAAGAGCTTTACTAGAACTCCAGAAGACGACTCCGGAACCCCAAGCAAAGCTCGACCCTAACTCTAACTCCCAACTAGACTAGCCTAACTCTACATCTTGACAGAGAGTGATTGGATATTTGCTCCCAAGTGATGTGTGTTAAAATGGGAGGTGAACCCCTCCATTTATAGGTGGATCAAGGCGGTGAAAGGTGGAGTAGCATGCACGACTCCGTAGGCATGAACTTTGGCTGAACTGGGGGGCGGGGTTCTGTCGAACCGTCCACTTTGCACCGCCTCAACGCCAATGCTCCAGATTGCCTCTTGTTGACGGTGGCATGTCGGTTGGATGTGGGAAACGTCGACCAAACCTTCGGTCGAACTGATCCGTTTGGCTTAACTAGGTCTAGTGCCTGGTTGCCCTATGATGCACAGCCTCTGCCTTGGGAACGTCCAGGATTGTTCCCATCCGGTGGGATTTGGTCAGATTGTGTTTCTTTGCCTCGGATTGATGATGTAAGCGATCCGTGTGACCTCGCCCGGTCACTGCTGACATGGAATCTATGGACTTGACCTATTCCAAGTGTGTTTGTCTGTGTGTTGGTGTGCCACATATGGATGGGCTAAGGGGTTGTTCGGCCGAATTGGCCTTTTTGCCCCCTTAGTCCATATTTGTTCAATTATGGACCTACACATCACATATGCACCAAAACTTGTGGAACTTTATTACTCCCTCCTTTTGCTTTTATAAGGCACGCACGTATATCAAGATTCAAACTTGACAAACTTTGACCAATAATTTAAGCAACAAATTTTAACTTTTATAGTTTAAATTTGGAATTGTTAGATTTGTAATAAATAGTATTTTCTAATGACTATAAATTTATAATTATAAATAATATAAGATAAGATAAATGAATGGTCAAAGCGTAATCTAGAAGATCGTGTCAAGTCAAGTTGTGCCTTATAAATCTAAAAGGAGGGAGTAGAACTTAAACATAGATGTATGAAATGATGCGTATGACCTCATTTATTCCCGAGAATTGGTGGTCAAAATCATGCTTTAACGATCGTCAACAGCCATCACCACCATCATCACACTAGATTACAACAAAAAATATGTAGACAATTAAGATTGGAAAACACATATACTAGTAAAACTAATTGCATATCATAAAGGGAACACAAGTGTCGGTGTTCGGATTGGTCACCCGACACTAACTAGAACGAATGCGTTGTGTTCTGTCTCTCGATGGTTGGTGCAAAGGCTAACACAATGACACGAGATTTATCCTGGTTCCGACCACGAGGCCGTACGTCCAGCAAGGTGTGTGCGTGCACTGTATTATCTCGCACCAAGTTGCTCGTAGTAGGGGTTTACAAGCAAGGTGGGAGAGAAGGAGAGGCCTCCAAGTCCCAGGCGTCTAAGGTTGATTGGGGTGAGTGCCAATATCAGGGGATGTGGATGCATTGTGTTGGCGGATGCGTTTTAGATGTCTCGCATGCGTCCATCTGGCCTATGGCCGGGAGTCTACCTCCTTCTTTTATAGCTCAAGGAGGGGCAGAGACATGCGTCCTACACATTGGAGTCTACAGTTATTGGGCACTGGAGAGCATGGCGTCGGGCGTGGCTAACGTCCTTGTGAATCCTCCTACCCGACGCAAATCGGTGGGCGTCCTCCAGCTCCAGTGGGCGGCGTGGCGGTTCTTGTAGGAAGTACATCTCCATGTGCCTGTTCTGGGGTGACTTCGAGGGGTCGCACTGACCGGCGTTCGTGCCTAGTCGTCGCCCGTACACCCATTCGAGGGTCTTCCCATGCCTTATCGAGGGCTTTGTCATGGGGTTAGTACGGGGGTTGGCAGCATAGGAGCATGGGAGTTGGTAAGACAGGACCGTGCATGGCCTCGCAGGCCAGCACAGTGTCAGGGATGGCTGTACAGTGACCGGAGTTGGCAGCACAGGGCCTCGTAGTCATGCACAGTGTTGGGGATGGCCGCATAGTGACCGGAGTTGGCGGACACGATCCAGGTCACATCATCTGTGCGGGATGGCTCGCGATTTTCCTTTTGACTTCGGCGTCCTGTGGCAGCGCGGGGCATTGAATGCGCCTATCAGCAGAGCAGACGGGCGCGCGCGCCGCTGGTTGAGGGGTAGCCTCGAGTGAGGCGGAGTTTCTCGAATCGAGGGTAGCGCGGGGCTCGACCACGGAGGCCTCGATCGAGGCAGAGTTTTGCCACTCCCTCGAGGGGGGTCGGCACCCTCGAGCGAGGCGGAGATGGGGTGCACGCATCGGGACCTTTTCGAAGGGCCTTGAGTGGGCCGTTAGCCCGTGATGGGCCGTGGGCTTTGTGCCCTTAGACCCTTTCTGGTTTGTGGAGATTTGGTAGTGGTCTATTTGCGTTTTTCAAGGGTGATTATCCCTTAAGTTAGGGGACCCCTTATGGCCGTCCCCAACAGTAGCCCCCGAGCCTTGGCTGGATGAGGATCAGTCCTGCAAAGGCTTGCATTCCTATAGCGATGGCTCGGGTGCTTTGTATGGGGTTTCTCCTTTGAACACGTGAGGATTTCCGTGGGGGGGGGGCGCTAGCGCACCCATAGGTGCAGCCCCCGAGGCCTTGGAGGAGTGAGTATACTCGTCCAAGGGCTATTAGCATTCAGTTTTATGGCTTGGCGAGTGACGCACTCGCCCAATGTTTGTGTCAGCCAGCATCGGTGATCTACGCTGGTGAGGCGACGTCGTGCTCATATAGTCCATTCTTCGGAGAGTTTGCTTAAGCATTCAAGGGGGTTGACACAGCACGGGATCTCACAATCAGGTGATCGTGCGATCTGTTCAAAGGGTATGGTCGTGGTGCGGTGGGGGAGCCCTGGCCCGAGTAGGGTCAATCAGGGGAAACCCTCGACTTCGAGTTACGACCCTCGTCGCCATTCCACAAGGAGGAGGGGTGACGCAGTCCATGCTACCCATGAGCGGGCCGCGAGTCATGGATGTTTCGGTGAGCTATTAACGGGTGGTTCAAGTGTACGTCCGTGCCCCGTTCAATAAGGGTCGGCTCGTGGTCCGGAGACACGTCTCATGAAAGCGCTCGCAAAGGTTTGCTAGGCAGGGCTCGACCCCATTCGATAGGGGTCGAGGGCTCGTTGCTCTCCCTCGTTGGGATCCATCAATCTAGCTGCCTTCGTTTGGCCTTGAACACAACACAGGGCGCCCCCAAACTCTGCGTTCGAGGATAGGCTCGATCGAGCGCACCCCGATTGTCCCTGACTCTGTCGATCTGGGCACTTGTCGAACCCCCGATGGGCCAGGCTTCGAACCCCTGATCAGTAGGGCCTCGAGAGGAGGTGTCTTACCTTGGAAGGTACTCCCGGGGGGATATTCTCGCTTGGTCTTCGACATGACCGAGTCGTACGCATGGACGTGGCTGACGTGTCCCGGGGCAGACGGAGCGGGTGCGCCTTTTTAGGCGAAAGCGGCGCATGCGCGGGCGATTTGAAGAGACATGCTACAGTCCCACCTTGGATTACGCACGCGTCGGTTTTACCCACAGATGGGGCCCAGTCGTCAGTGACGGCGGCACCCACCACATTTATTGTGCCCGTCTATAAAACAAGGAATCAGGGGAGGTCATTCACCTTACCTTAGCCATTTGCCATTGTCGTTTTGCCTTTCCTTGTTCCCTTGAGCTCAGTCGCGAGGAAGAAGAAAGAGCCCACGTACGAGCACGCCGTTGAGCTTTGCCCCATCCCCTTCCCTCCACAACCACGGTTGAGCTGAGGGACCCTGCACCATGGAGTCCATCCTCCACGGACATGCACTACCTTGGTAGGCTCGCTGAGGCCAGGCTGCTGCCGAAGATCGCGACACAGGAGAAGACGGAGTGGATCGTCCCGCCGGCGTCGCATAGGGAGTCGAATCCCCCACCGGGCTACGTCGTTAGCTTGGCATGTCTGCATGAGCGGGGGTTCAGTGCCCCGCGGGGCAGTTCATCCAGGCGTTGTGCCACCATTACAAGGTGGAGCTCCACAACTATGCCTCCAACGCCATCTCGCAGGCGGCGGTCTTCGTCTCCATCTGTGAGGGCTACTTGAGGATCGAGGTGCACTAGGATCTGTGGATTCACCTCTTTCGGGGTGAGCTCCACACGACTGCCGGTGAAGCGAGGGGTTGCAGAGGCCCGTCCACGCCGGTGGCCTCACCATTCATGCATGCAAGAACAAGAAGAATCTATACGTCCCCTGCACCATGACTTCCAACAATCAGGACAAGGGATGGTTTTACCTGCGCAACGACGGCGGCAAGCTCCCGCCGTACACCAGCAAGGTGCTACGGGAGAAGCTGATTTCTTGGCCCATGGCATGTCCCTGCCCAAGCGCCAGGCTAATCTTGTCGTCTTCACCGACGCGTTGTGCTCCATGGCGAGGGAGGGGCTGACCGTGGCGGCCGTCATCGCCAACTTTCACAGGCAAAGGGTGGCCCCGCTCATGGAGAGGAGTCTCCCCATCTATGAGCTGAAGCCGGGGGTGCCCTTCGAGGGCTCGCAGATGATGGAGGAGCTGCTTGCCCATGCGCACGCTGGCCAGAGGTCGAGACGTGCGGTGGAGTGCTCCAAGGTGGACTGCTCCGACGACGCGTTGTGGGCCCTCAAGATGCGTCCCAAGGAGGGTTATCTCCAATTCGTAAGTGTTCGCTCCCTATTCCATCAATCGAATTCGCTTTATTATCGATTCCCCTTTTGATCTTTGTTGTGATATCAGGGGATATCCCGCAAGGGGTACCGATCGGACCCCCCGCTCCCCGAGACTCGCGAGGCGAACCGTTGCGCAGAAGGACTCCAAGAAGCAGAGGCGGGAGCGGAAGCAGCAGAGGAAGGAGGCGCACAAGAAAGAGAACCGGAAGCAGGCGAGGAAGGGTCACTCCCCGCTGACGACCCCAGAGAGCACGCCCGAGCCGGACGACGACGACTCGTCCGAGGAACTCGCGGTGCCCCCGGTGCCTGTTGTGATGGAGGAGGAGGAGCCCGTGCCTCCGGCAGCGCAGATCCAGACCGCGCCCGCGTCGACGGCGGGCGAGGCAACCCTTCAAGAGCCGGTGCCTTCGATGACGCAGGTTCCTCTCGTGCCTGCCTCCGCGGCAGGCGCGACGTCCCTTGGTTGGGCGACTTCATTGAGGGGTCGATCCAGCTTGAGGGGGGCGCAGCCACCGAGCAGATCAAGGAAACGTAAACTAGTGGGAATTACGTGGTAAGGCTCATTCTAATCCCGGTCATCATTTGATTTGTGGTTTCTTTTTGTTGATCTCCGATTCCATTGCCCCTCTCAACCGGTCTGAGGCGCCTTCTCCCCTTGCGCTTGTGCCTGCCAAGGCGCTCAAGTCGGGAGCACACGCCTTTCCGCATGCGGCGGCGCAGCCCTTGGCCGGAACCCCTCGCTCAGCGGAGGCGGTCATCGCCAGATACTAGGCGGCGCTGGCGCAAGGAGTGGAGAGAGTGAGGCAGGGGCTCCACGTAGGAGGCGCTGCGGGCACGGAGGTCGTGAGCCCCACGGAGGATGCGGCTCCTGTTGTCGAGGGGGAGGAAGAAGTGCCCGCGCTCGCGGGTAATGCCACAGGCCAGGAGAGCCTAGACCGCGCTGGGGACGCGGCCCAGATAGCGGACGGTGGGGGCGATGGTCGTGAAGCGGAGGCGGCGGCGGCGGAGCTCAAGGCTACGGCCGTGGTGGTCCTGGATTGTCTCGAGGACGCGGCCCCAGCCCTCGAGAGCGGGGGTGGCGACCAAACTGCAACACAGACGCCGGTGGCCACCGCCGAAGTGGATGCTGCGGTCGTCCCCCTCCCCGATCCGGCCGGGGTTGAGGATGCTGAGGGCGCCATCGTGGCAGCGCCGCCCCCGTCCGAGACCTCCGCGCGTCTCGACATGTGGGGTGATCAGGGGCTCGACTTGCCTGGGGTCCCCCCAACACTGCTGGATGACACAGAGGCGGAGAGGGAGTTGTCGCAGGAGTACCAACAGGTCGGCTCCGCCTTGTAGAGCACCCTCTTCTCTGGCCTCGAGCTCCACAGGTCCAGAGGGCTCACGATCCACAGGGTAAGTTGGCTCACCCCTGAGTTACTTGGTTCCTTTCGCGCTCGTGCGCGTGTCTTATCTCGCATCTTCTCACTGGCAGCAACTAAGGGAGATGGCACGAAGGAAAGTCTCCTACATGACCGATCTGCACGCCGACATTCATCGGGCTGTGTAGGAAAATACTGACCTGCACTCGGAGGTACAGAGGCTCCGCGCCATCATAAACGAATCGTGGGCCAAGGGTTGCCAGCGCTGGGAGGCTTTGACCCACGCGGAGGAGGAGCGCGATGCCCAAAGGGCCTTGGCAAAGCAGAGGGCCCAAGAGGTCTCGAGGATGGGCGTCGCACTCCAATACAAGGCCTAGGCGCTAGCGGCGATGGAGGGCAAGCTCCAGCAGGAGCGCACGGTGCATAATAAGGTGAGGTCCCTGCTTCAGTAGAGGGACACAGCGGTTGCGGCGGCGAACACCCAACTCGAGTCTGGGGAGGCAGCAATCGGGCTGCTGTTGGCGGTCGTTACGGACCAATTTCCGACCTCCAACCGAGTATAAAATTAATATGATGGAACAAAACACTTTAGCTATAGGGCTTATCACCAACTATTTCCACAAGTTTTGGTGATTTTCCATTGTGTAGGTACAAAATGGATAAATACGTGCTATAGGGGTCAAAAGTGACCAATTCGGCCGAACGACACGATTCGTCCAGTTACCCCCCTTAGCCGTACAAGCCACCAGGAGTCGTCCACGTCAACGATGACCAAGCAACAACAACACACGACACGTGGACGATAGCCACTTTATCCTAGACCAATGCCACGTCACTCTGGGCTTGTACAACACGAATCCAATCAAGAGAAAGCAGCCCAGAGCAACCCAGGACTAGAGGCGGTGCTGGGGGGCCGGCTATGGGCCAGGCCCGGTTCGGCCGAACCCAGGCCTTCGGTCGAACCGCCCCCAGCTGGGAACCGCCTCCCCAGGCTGAATCCTGGCCCTTGGAGCAAAGGGCGGTTGATCCACTAGTTCGGCGGAACTAGAGGATTCGGCCGAACCAGGATCTTCGGCCGAATCAGGGGAGCCGCCTCTTAGGGCCCCTTGGCAGTTACTCCACCCATAACCACCATCACTTGCTATAAATGGAGGCCTCCAGCACCTGCAATCACACACAACACAAGAGAGGAGTTCCTTAGCGAAGCTCTGCCACTTTCATACTTAGAAGATAGGGAGAGAGGAGATGTGAGCGTCTGGAGAGGAGCCGGAGTGTCGGCCCCTCTTCCAGCTGTACCTCTACGGATGCGGCTCTGCTTTGAGTAACATCCAGGTCGTGTCTGGTAACTTTTGTATCTCTTCCTGATTAATTGAGCAGTCAGTTCTACTTTTATTTACTTGCTGATTCTTCGTTCAATGCTTAGTTGATTGGTATAATTGTATACTGGTTGCTTGGCTTGGGTGCTTGTCTTTCTATAGGAGATAAGTATTAACCGACTAGTATAGGCGTGGTGCCTATACTTGAGGTTCACTTAGTTTGTCCTTGAGTCTACAGAGATGGTAGCCGTTAGGTGGTGACAGCCCTATACGGCCTACGTAGTCCATCACATTCGTCTCGATCTGCAGGATCCCAAAGTGTAGGATTGGTGACACCCCTTCTCATCCCTTTCTGCGTGTCATTGGTTCTATTGCCCCGAAGCAAATATCTATATGTACCCTCTGATCCGCTCAGTTAATCGGTAGAGTGCCTCTATCAGACTCGTACCCTCTCTACCCTCTCATCGCTTCTCTTCCCTCTTTGTTGTTGTCATCCACTTCATCCATCTCATTCCATAACCCCTGGACAACTTAGTTTAGAATTAGTTCACTTCTCATTCCCCGTGGAAATCGATACCTTGGAATACTCCCTGGTGAAAGCTACATCGGTATCCGTCCGCTTGTGGATTTATCTGTAGGCCGTAAGGAGTGCCAACAGCTACTAACCAGGGCTCTGGTGGAGGGGCACATTGCCGTCGAAACGCTGTAGATCTCCACCAGTGAGAGGGGGGCCTCGATGTCCGTGCTCCTGCAGGAGGCCAGCGCTGCGCAGGTGCTGCTGGCGAATGAGAAAGAGCGGCCGAGGGTAAGTCGCAATCATCGGTACTTTCGCTTATCTTGCATTCATCGAGACTTATCTTGGTTTTTCTTCGTATTTCGGAGATGCGGAAGGCCGTGGCGGACACGTCGGCAGCGGCGGAGTCCCACCAAGTCACGTACTCGAGGGCTCAGGAGGACCTCGAGGACCTGGAGGGAGTCGCTGTCGCCGCGCGTAAGGAGCTTGAGAGGGAGGAGATCCCATCGGGCAGCTCGGTGGCCAGTCGTCTAAGGTCTTTGGGCGGCTGCGTCACCAGGCGCCTAAGGGGTGCCCTTCGCCTTGGAGTCCAGAAGACCCTCAACGTCATATCGACACATTGTTGTCGAACTTGAGGCGTTGGCTGCGGGCTACGTGGTCGCCGACGGCCTCGACGATGATGCGGCAGTTGCAACCGTCGAGCGAGCTAATGCCGCTGCCGAGGGTACCGCCGTGGCACTTACTGAGCTATTCGAGGGCGACCTCTTCCCTGGCGCGGACGAAGGAGAAGACGCTACCGCTGTGGGTTCTCACGACAGGGAAGACACGCCCTGAAACGCTCAGAAAGTAGAAACTACGTAGCTTAGGATTTGGCTTGGCACTTGTTTGTAATGAACAATTTGTTTGCATAATTTATTTGAAGTGTCGTTTGGTACATTTATCGCATTTTTACGCAGCTTGTAAAGATTTCGGCGGGGAAGGTTGCGTTCGTAAAATGATTTAGGTGTAGGGTGGTGAGAGGGATGTCGTATCCCGGAGGCGTAGGTGGTCCCACGTCTCGGCCGGCCCTGGCCTTAGTCATTTTACGCCATGCTTCTATCTTTTCTAAGCGCGCGAGGTGCAATGCAATAAAAGTTTTGAAAGAAAAGATCCAAAAAATGGGATGATTTCAAGAGGGGGGAACACTCGTTGCAGCCCCCGAGGGAGACATGGCTTTATCAATGGCAAAACCGAGTCTTCCTGTTCGTGACCTTTCTTTATTATTGGTTGCGAATATGAAATATGTACAAAGAGACTTGGAAATTCATGGGTAAAAGCGACGTAGCTGTTGAATGTTCCAAGCGTTGGCGAAGACTTCACCCTTCTCGTTCGCGAGCTTGTACGTGCTGGGCATGAGGACTTCGGAGATGACGTATGGCCCTTCCCATGGCGGCGTGAGCTTGTGGCACCCTTGACTGTCCTGTCTAAGCCTCAGCACTAGATCTCCCTTGTTGAGGTCTCGACGTTGAACCCTCTGCGCTTGGTATCGTCAGAGAGATTGCTGGTACCGTGCTGAGTGCAGGAGCGCCACGTCATGGGCCTCGTCCACGCGGTCCAGCGAGTCCTCGTGGGCTTGCTAGTTTTGTTCTTCTTGGTAGGCCTTGAGCTTCGGGGACCCATACTCCAAGTCCGTCGGGAGGATAGCCTCGGCACCACAGATGAGGAAGAATGGGGTGAAGCCCGTGGCTCTGCTCGGGGTCGTTCTGAGGCTCCAGATGACCGAGGGTAACTCCACGACCCATTTTCAGCCAAACTTGTTCAACTTGTTGAAGATTCTTGGCTTCAGACCTTGTAGTATCATGCCATTGTCACGCTCCACTTGGTCATTGGTCTCTGGGTGCGCTACAGCCGACCAATCCATGCAGATGTGGTAGCTGTCACAGAACTTCAAGAAGTTCTTGCCCGTGAACTGGGTGCCATTATCGGTTATTATCGAATTGGGTACCCCGAACCTGTGGGAAGTGCACGGCTTGCTCAAATCTGATGCTGCTGATGGGTCAAACCTCGATCCATTTTGAGAACTTGTCGATGGCCACCAGCAAGTGGGTGAAGCCCCAGGCGCCGCTCGTAGAGGCCCGACGAGGTCCAGCCCCCACATAGCAAAAGGCCACGTGATGGGGATGGTCTGCAAGGCATGCGCCGGGAGGTGGGACTTGCGTGCGTAGAACTGACACCCTTTGCAGGTGCGCACGACTTCGTTGGCGTCAGCAACCACCGTGGGCTAGTAGAAGCCCTGTCGGAACGCGTTGCCGACGAGGGTACGTGGTGCCATGTGATGGCCGCACACGCCAGCATGGATGTCTCGAATTAGCTCCTTGCCCTCGGGGATGGGGATGCAGCGCTGCAAAACCCCCGAGGGGATGCGCTTGTACAATTCCCTGTCAATCAAGACGAAAGACTTGGCCTTTCTGGTGATCCACCGAGCCTCGGTCCGATCCGAGGGTAGCTCCCCTTGGTCGATCCAAGCGAGGTACTGGTCGCGCCAGTCCCGAGAGGGTGGGGCCTCATCGATCTCCATCGCCTCAGCCTCGTCAGCCGAAGATGCCCCGTTATCCGAAGCCTCAGGTTCCCCTTTCAAGGGGTCCTCGTCCGGGGGCTCGACATCCGCAGCTCTCGGGGGTGTATCCCCCGAGGGCGCGCCAGGGACTTTGGCGGTCGTCACGGGCGAAAACATTTGGGGGACGATGACCCATCCTGACGCAATCTTGGCTAGCTCGATCGCTTCCTTGTTGTACTTTCGCGCGATGTGGTTGAGCTCGAGGCCATGGAATTTGTCCTGGAGCCGACGTACTGCGTTGCAGTATGCCTCTATCTTGTTGTCGTGGCAGCTCGACTGATGCAAACCCGCTAGGATTTATGCTCGATCTTTCAATGAGAGGCATGGGGGATAACTCGATTGGAGGAGACGACGTTGACGGCCCGACTACAGCCTTCCAAAGACTGCGCCTTAGCAACCGATACACCAACTCCAGCGGTCGCCGTGATCTTGTGGAGCACGATAGTACTGAAATTACTAGATGGGAATGAAGTGTTCAATCTCAAACTCAATCACAAATGAAGTGGGGTTCTGAAAACTCGAAGACGGGCGGCTGGACCAGCACGCGCGCTTACAAACAAGTAGCAATGGCTAAACTTGATCTAAACAAAACCCAAGTGTTCTTGGTGGTGGCTAAGGGGTATAAGACAAGGGAGGACGACCATAGGGATGTTGGAGTCATGCTCCAACCCTAGGACGTGTCCATAATGGACTCTACATGATACACAGCCCATTGGGCCAAAATAAGATGACGCAGCATCATGGGTAGAAAATATCTCGGAGCAAATAGACGATTCTGGACGACTCCGAATAGATATGGACGTGCGGTCAGATCCGTTGGAAAGTAGACTTGATAAGCTTTCCGCGAAGTACTTGAATGCCCCAATCCGAGTCCGTATGCGACCGTGGCGTCCATCACAAGTTGAAGTTTTTTTGCAGTCCGAATCCAGCCCGCGTGAATCCTTTTCGTTCTTGATCCTCTCCATGATTCCTAAGCAAAACAAGAGTGCACGGGTCTCCATAGTCTAAATATGATGAACATGAACTCAGGAGTGAACTCACTGGATGATTTAGTTGTCTAGCACGAGCATGGGTAAAAGGACCGGCAATGATAGGAGAAGATGGCGTGGCTGTATCGTTGGCGGTGATGTCCTCATCATCCACCCCTTCTTGCATTTGAGTCGTCCTCGACTCAAGCTCATCTTCCTCTCCCAAATATGGCTTCAAATCTGCAATGTTAAATGTGGGACTAACCCAAAAATCTGCAGGCAACTCGAGCTTGTATGCATTATCATTAATCTTCTCTAATACTTTAAAGGGACCATCCGCTCGAGGCAACAACTTAGATTTTTGTAATTCAGGAAAACGGTCCTTCCTCAAATGCAACCAAACTAAATCTACAGGTTCAAATTTTAATTCCTCAAATGCCTTTCTACCTTTATCACCAGCAAGCTTGTATTTAGCATTCATGCGCTCTATGTTTTCTTTAGTTGTTTTATGCATTTTCAACATCAATTCGGCACGTGTAGTAGCATCAAAATCCAATTTTCAGATGATGGTAAAGGCATTAAATCAATAGGAGCACGAGGCAAGAAACCATACACAATCTGAAATGGGCACATCTTTGTGGTAGAATGCATCGAACGATTATATGCAAACTCAATATGAGGCAAACAATCTTCCCACATCTTAATGTTTTTCTTTAAAACAACCCTTAAAATAGTAGACAAAGTTCTATTCACAACCTCAGTTTGACCATCAGTTTGGGGATGACATGTAGTAGAAAACAAAAGCTTAGTCCCCAATTTAGCCCACAATGTCTTCCAAAAATAACTAAGAAATTTAGCATCACGATCAAACACAATAGTATTAGGTACACCATGCAAACGAACTATTTCCCAAAAGAACAAATCAGCAACATGAGAAGCATCATCAGTCTTATGACATGGTATAAAGTGTGCCATCTTAGAAAATATATCAACAACCACAAACACACTATCACGACCCTTCCTAGGTCTCGGCAAACCCATCACAAAATACAGAGAAATAAGCAACAACAAGCGAACAGAGCTAGCTGGAATGCATAGCTTGTTAGCTCTAAACACAAACCCATCACTAACGATGAATTTGTTCCATCCTTTCCCATCTTTACAATGAAGCAACACCTCTTTCAAATCAGCATCATTAGCATATACGTCTTTAATTGTTTCTAATCTAAAGATTTTGTAATCAAGTTGGTTCAGCAATGTATATCTCCTAGACAAGGCATCAGCAATAACATTTTCTTTCCCTTTCTTGTGCTTAATAACATAAGGAAAAGATTCAATAAATTCAACCCACTTAGCATGCCTACGGTTCAATTTTCCTTGACTACGAGCTCTTCGGCCGCTGGACCTTCGAGGACGTCCAGGTATCCTCTCTTCTCCTCCCCTCCACTTCTGTTCTCCTCCTACCCACACACGGCCCATTGGGCCAAAATAAGATGACGCAGCATCATGGGCAGAAAACATCTCAGAGCAAATAGACAATTCTGGATGACTCCGAATAGATATGGACGTGCGGTTAGATCCGTTGGAAAGTAGACTTGATAAGATTTCCGTGAAGTACTTGAACGCCCCAATCCAAGTCCGTATGCGACCGTGGCGTCCATCACAAGTTGAAGTTTTTCTGCAGTCCGAATCCAGCCCGCGTGAATCCTTTTCGTTCTCGATCCTCTCCATGATTCCTAAGCAAAACAAGAGTGCACGGGTCTCCATGGTCTAAATATGATGAACATGAACTCAGGAGTGAACTCACCGGATGATTTAGTTGTCTAGCACGAGCACGAGTAATAGGACCGGCAATGATAGGAGAAGATGGCGTGGCTGTATTGTTGGCGGTGATGTCCTCATCATCGACTCCTTCATCACTTGGTCAATGACCAACCGAGAATCTCCCCAGACGTTGAGGCGCTTGACGCCAAGCTCAATGGCGATACAGAGCCCACTGAGGAGGGCCTCGTACTCCGCCATATTGTTGGACGCCGGGAAGTGTAACCACGTAGCGAATGTGCTCTCCGAGGGGTGAGACGAAAAGGAGGCCTGCGCCTACGCCAGTTTTCATCACCGACCCGTCGAAGTACACGGTCCAGCATTTTGCCTAGATCTGAGGTGGGGGCAGCTGGGTGTCGGTCCACTTAGAGATGAAGTCCGCCAAGATCTACGATTTTACCACCTTTCGAGGTGTGTAGGTGAGAGTCTCACCCATCAAGTCCACAGACCATTTGGCTATTCTACCCATGGCATCCTGGTTGTGGACTATCTCTCCCAGGGGGAAAGATGAGACCACGGTGACAGGATGAGCCTCGAAGTAGTGACTCACCTTGCGCCGCGCTAGCACTACTGCCTAGAGCAGCTTCTGGATCTGTGGGTACCGCATCTTGATGTAATACACCGGCGTCTAGACTGGCAGAGCATGGCCCTTCTCCGTTCTTTCCACGACGATGACCGCGTTGACCACCTGGGTCGTTGCGGCCACGTAGAGATAGAGGGGCTCACTGTTCTTTGGCGGTGTCAGGATTGGCGCGCGGGCAAGCGACGCCTTTAGCCTGTCGAAGGCTTCCTGAGCCTCGGGGGTCCAAGAAAAGTGTCCATGCTTCCACAGGAGTCGATACAGAGGCAAGCCTTTCTCACCGAGTCGTGAGATAAAACGGCTTAAGGCTGCCAGGCAACCCAATACCTTTTGTACCCTCTTTAGGTCTCGGATCGGTCCCATTCGTTCGAGGGCCGAGACTTTCTCGGGGTTGGGCTCGATGCCTCACTAAGAGACGACAAATCCACTCTTTCACGGGCTTCTTTTGGACACGGTTGTGAACCGAGGGCACCTTCCCTTTGCTCGTCGATTGAGCCGACGCCGCTTTGCCCCTAGGTAGGGTTCGGACCGACTTCTTCGGGTCGTGCAGGCTCCCACCAGCCTTCGTGATGGTCAAATGGCACATGCGGGACGCGGAGCTCTCGGCCTGCTACACGACAGCCTGCTTGATGAGGAGCTGCGCCTCGCGGCGTAGGTTGCGGCCCTCAGGCGTCGAGGGTTCGGGCATGGCCCGAATCAGAGTTTGCCGCGGTGATGAGCTTCTGGCTCGCCCTTTCCAACTATAGTGGATCCTCCACGTCATCGCCGGCCTCGATGTGGGCCCGAGCGACACGTCCCGCTTTCTTGGCGCGCGCACCACGTTTGGGATGTCCCGTGTCAAGCGTGGCTCACAGCCTCTGCACCTGCTGGTGTTCTTCCTCGAGCTTGGCTTCCAGCTCTCGGACCTGGGCCAGTTGTGCCTGTGCGAGCGCGGTGTTGTTTGGCGGTGTCGCCGCCTGTGAGTTAGCCGCGTGGTCGGCGCGACCTGCTGCGCCGCCTACTCCGTCGCCCTCGTCTTCAGGCCCCGTCAGCGCGACGACGAAGCACTCCCTCGTGGGGTCGTAATCCCCCTTGCTGGAGTCATCGGAGTAGGTGAAGCAGTAGTCCGCCGCAGCCTGAAATGACAAAAAAGCCTCACAATTACGGAGCCTGGAGTAGTCCCACTCCGGGACCTCCTTACCGCACACGTGCACCTCGCTGTCGGAGTCGGGGTATGGTTCGTCGAGCGAAGTCGCGATGGGGTTGCGGATCGAGATCAAGTGATGTCCCGGTAGATCCTCATTCCGTGCTAACCGAAGAGGAGTAGATCGTGGCGGTGGCGTGAAATCGCGACGGCTTGGCCGTGCTCTCCCCAAGGGGACATGTTGTCGGGTTTGTCGGTGAAGGCGCAACTTCCCCCATCGCAGCAGCAGGCTGCGACTCGTCAGCTCTGACCCGCTCGGGGGGAGCATGCACGAGCCGCTCTGCGCTGCTCCACATGCGCTCATCGCGCGCGCTGGCCCGAATGCCTCATGCGTCGGGGCGATGGCGAGGGTGGTGCTGAAGCTTGCGTTCCTTGAAAGGAGCCGCATGAGGTAGTCGTTGCCGGTCGCCTCGAACTCCAAGCTTTCGAACCGGATCTCATATCCGGCCAGAAACGGGTCCGAGACTCCCATAGGGAATCAATCATTACGCTCCGTGTGGATCACCATTGAGAGAGATAGTGGATGAAGAGAACGATCATAGCGCTCCCCTACCTGGCGCGCCACTATTGGTGTTCGGATTGGTCACTTGACACTAACTAGAACGAATGCATTGTGTCATGTCTCTCGATGGTTGGTGCAAAGGCTAACACAATGACATGAGATTTATCCTGGTTCCCGCCACAGGGCCGTACGTCCAGCAAGGGGTGCGCGTGCACTGTATTATCTCGCACCAGGTTGCTCGTAGTAGGGGTTTATAAGCAAGGTGGGAGAGGAGGAGAGGCCTCCAAGTCCCAGGCGTCTAAGGTTGATTGGGGCGAGTGCTAATATCAAGGGATGCGGATGTGTTGTGTTGGCAGATGCATTTTAGATGTCTCGTATGCGTCCGTCCGGCCTATGGTCGGGAGTCTACCTCCTCCTTTTATAGCTCAAGGAGAGGCAGAGACATGCGTGTTACACAGTGGAGTCTATAGTTATCGGGCACTGAAGAGCATGGCACCGAGCGTGGCTGTCGTCCTTGCGAATCGTCCTGCCCGACGCAAATTGGTGGGTGTCCTCCAGCTCCAGTGGGCGGCGTGGCGGTTCCTGTAAGAAGTACATGTCCCTGTGCCTATTCCGGGGTGACTTCGAGGGGTCGCGCTGACCGACGTTCGTGCCCAGTCGTCGCCCGTACACCCATTCAAGGGTCTTCTCATGCCTTATCGAGGGCTTCATCATGGGGTTAGTACGGGGGTTAGCAGCACAAGAGTTGGTAACACAAGACCGCGCATGGCCTCGCAGATCGGCACAGTGTCGGGGATGGCTGTACAGTGACCGGAGTTGGCAGCACAGGGTCTCGCGGTTATGCACAATGTTGGGGATGGCCGCACAATGACCGGAGTTGGCGGACACGATCCAGGTCACATCGTCTGTGCGGGATGGCTCGCGATTTGCCTTTTGACTTCGGCGTCCCGTGGCACCGCGGGGCATTGAATGCGCCTGTTAGCAGAGCAGACGGGCACGCGCACCGCTGGTTGAGGGGTAGCCTCGAGCGAGGCGGAGTTTCTCGAATCGAGGGTCGCGCGGGGCTCGATCACGGAGGCCTCGATCGAGGCGGAGTTTTGCCACTCCCTCGAGGGGGGTTGGCACCCTCGATCGAGGCGGATATGTGGTGCGCACATTGGGACCTTTTTGAAGGGCCTCGAGTGGACCGTTAACCCGTGATGGGCCGTGGGCTTTGTGCGCTTAGACCCTTTCTGGTTTGTGGAGATTTTGTAGTGGTTTGTTTGCGTTTTTCAAGGGTGATTATCCCTTAGGTTAGGGAACCCCTTATGGCCGTCCCTGACAACAAGCAACAACCAAACTATCTGGTGACTAAGCCAAATGTTAACATGTGACCCCCGACAACAAGCAGCAACCAAACTATCTGGTGACTAAGCCAAATGTTAACATGTGACCGAAAGAACACAACAATCTACATATCTCAGCAGTTGTCTATGTCTAATTCAACAATTTACTATAATTTTTTTTCAACATTGCTCATCTATGTAGCAACATGTATAAGCAAAACTTTTTGCTTAAATAATGTGATCCACTGCATTGAACATATTTGTTAAACTAATACACATTTTCAAATTGGAACTTTAATTTTTTATTTTCAAGTTCCCACCCATTACTTCCCCCTTCTAACCACTTCCCCACAAACAGTGCAAATTTACTAAAATGAAGTTGTTAAGAAAGTTATATAAAAAAGACACATATGAACACTACAAGTTCCTCTTCCTAGTCTAGCATGGTTCTAGTGCGTGTGAGAGATGATATTGTTTTGAATGAACATGAAAATAGCAGCCGAATAGGAGAACAAATATATGTAATCCATCGCAGTAACTATATAGATTAAAGTACCAATTTTACCAATTTGTATTGGATCCATTCCTCACGAGTTACTACAAAATTTTGACATGTTTCCTGATATTGCTACTTCTAGAAAACAGAACACTCAATATATGTGTTTCCTAATATTTACAGTAAACTAATTCTTTACAATAAACATATTGGGCCACCCTCTTCTAACCACTTTCCCCGCAAAAAAGTCACATATGAATACGAGAATGGAAATTCTAATCTCATGTCGACGAGAACGACCCTAGTTACTGGAACAGAAGCGGGAATTGGATCCGGCCGGACGGGGCATGAATCTGACACAGCAGTTGCATCTGGCGGCGGAGGGGCTAAATCCGAAGCAGCAACAATTGATCTGCCAGGACACGAACCGCATCAGCAGTAGTGGCACTTGAATCCAGTGGAGCAGAAGATGATCCCAACGCGGAACGATGAGTACATCGCTTGCGAGGCATCGCTGCAGCTCTAAACGGATAAAAAAGAAACATAAAAAAATAAATCATCAACCTGCGAGAAACAAACCATGGGAAAAAGGATGAAGGAACGAACCAAATTCAAACTCAACGGCGAGAGGACGACGGATGAAACTAGATCACGGCGGAACCCTAACAAATCGCCTGGGAGTCGCCGCCTCCTCGACGGGGATGAACATGAGGATGAAGGAGACGAGAAAATAACGGAGTGTTAAGGGGAGGTGGATGGGGGAGGATAGCCTGGAGACACGGCGTCAGGGGATGCTTGATCGGACGGACGATATATGTTGTGCAAATCTTATACTTCGGAAGTTAGTTTTTTTTAGGAACTTCGGAAGTTAGCTACTCCCTCCGTTTTTAAATATATGACGTTTAGGACAAGCACGTTAGTTCATTTTTGAACTAAATAGGCTGTTCTAAACGACATATATTTAAGAATGGAGGCAGTACAACAAAAGAAAATTCCGGAAGTCGATCTTGAGACAGGGCCCGATCCAACCGAGCCCATCTTGGGTCCACACTTTAGCCCATTATTACGCTGTGTCGACTCGGCCCATTCCCACAAGCTTATGCGAAGGTCGCTCTCGTCCCCTCCCGAATCTCAAAGCTCCCGGCGAACCCCATAAACCTCGCGCGCCTGCCTAGGGTTTACTCCTCCCTGCCGCCGTCACTTGCGCCTCCTCTAATCCTCTTCCTTCTTCCTCTTGCACACCCTCGATCTTGCCGGCGGCGGAAATGGCGGAAGTTGAGGCGCCCACGCAGGAGGTCAAGCTCTTCGGCCGCTGGACCTTCGAGGACGTCCAGGTATCCTCTCTTCTCCTCCCCTCCACTTCTGTTCTCCTCCTACCCACCCTCATCTCATCGTTGTATGCTTAGGTGCTGTGGGTCTTCTTATTGGGCTTCCTCCTACCCACCCTCATCTTATCGCTGTATCTATGTTTCACGCAGAGGCGTTGTAGGTCTTGTTATTGGGCTTCAAAGTGACCTTGTTTGGTAGATCTGGCGGATTAGAGGGTGGTTTCGTTCGTTCCGTTTGCATGTGATTCTGTAACTGACGATATGATTTTCATGCTTAAGTGATGGACATGTTGGGGGTTCTATCGTCCCCATCTGTTAAGGGAGAGCTGATTTTTCTCAGATTTGGGTTTCGGCTTTGTGATTGATTAACGTGTGGTAGAACAATTGATGTGGTATTTGGAATATTGAAACCATGTTTAGTTGTCTTGAAGTAGGTGCTCTGATTCTGGTCAAGTTAAAAGGGCTCACTTTTAAAGTTTTAATGTTCGATTTGTGTATTTTATTTATGGTGATAGAAATTTGTCAGGACAAAGAATGGGTTTGTTTTGGGAATTCTTTAGTTGGGAGTGTCCTGTGTTTTGGATGATCACTCAGATTGGCATGCCAGTGATGAAGCTGCAAGTTAAACTAGCATGGCTAGGGGAGCAATTAGGTTTCTATTTGTATGTTCAACTTGGTTGATACTGGTGTATGTATTCCATTGTACTAGCTCTGTTCCAAAATGTATTCCAAAATGTAGGTCCTTCGAATTTTTTTGCCATAAGTTTAACCGCTCGTTTTATTCAAAAAAATTGTGGAAATATAGTTAAATTTAAGGCATTTTTTAAGATTTTTTATTAATAAAGAAGCCATCACAAAAAATATTATAATTTGCACAAAATTTTGAATAAGACGAGTGATCGAACTTAGAGTAAAAAAAAGTCAAACAAACTATAATTTGAAACGGAGGGAATAAGTGTTTTCAATGGGTAGAACACTCTAGAAGTATTTGAATAAGACGAGTGATCGAACTTAGAGTAAAAAAGTCAAACGAACTATAATTTGAAACAGAGGGAATACGTGTTTTCAATGGGTAGAACACTCTAGAAGTATATACTAATCTTGGGCTTATTTCTACTGTGTACTTAATGTTAGCATTTAGAAAATTGCCAAGATGTTGGTGAGTTGGTATCATTGTGGTTTAATTGTTTTGGTTTCATTTGGAACTATTCTTTGTTAATTACTTATTTGTGCTGAACATTGCAAACATGATTTCCATTCATTTCCTGTTTCCTTTGCTTCTTTGCTAGTCCTTGTTTTCCCCCGTAAGTTCTTTTTTAGAATTGTCCTTGTGATTGACTAGGCCTGTAGTATTGGTTTATGATTTATTAAGCAGTCTTTGTGAACAATTTTTCTGCAGGTCAATGACATTTCTCTGGCTGATTACCTTGCCGTCAGTGCTACAAAGCATGCCATATATCTTCCCCACACTGCAGGAAGGTATTCTGCTAAGAGGTTCCGCAAGGCCCAGTGCCCGATTGTTGAGAGGCTGACAAACTCTCTGATGATGCACGGTCGCAACAATGGCAAGAAGGTCATGGCCGTTCGCATTGTGAAGCATGCTATGGAGATTATTCACTTGCTGACTGATGCCAACCCCATCCAAATTATCGTTGATGCCATCATAAACAGGTAACACTATTGTAACTGAAACACCCTTATCTACGCCGACTTATCCTGATCCCTGGTTGAATCAACCCTTTGAAGAAGGTTTTATTATATACTAGGTGATACCCCGCGTGATGCTGTGGGAATTTCCTAAACAAAGGTGAAACTGAAAGTAGAAACATTAAGATGATTATATCATAATATTCTTTTGCAGATGACATTATACATGATTTTAAGGTGAAATTTGAAAGTAGAAACAATACGGTGATTGCATGGCAATATTCTTTTGTAGATGACATTATACATGAAAATATGTTCATTTGTTAAGAGAGAACAGCTCTTGATTGATCATCCATGCATTTCTACTGTAGGAAAATCGAAGGAAGACATAAATAAATGATCCTAGTGGATGATAACGTGTCGTCTGATATAGTGCTTCATATGTGACATGGATAGCTTGCATGTTGAGAGAAATAAAATTAATGATTCTTAGTTGGGTGAATCTACTATTTCCTCGCTACATTTTACATAATTGTAAATTATCATCAGATCGTGTATGAAGGGGAGCCTTGGCGCAGCGGTAAAGCTGTTGCCTTGTGACTGGTTCGAGCCCTGGAAACAGCCTCTTGCAGAAATGCAGGGAAAGGCTGCGTACAATAGACCCAAAGTGGTCGGACCCTTCCCCGGACCCTACGCAAGCGGGAGCTACGTGCACCGGGCTGCCCTTTTTTTTGATCATTAGATCGTGTATGCTAATTTTCTTTGATTGGACGTCAGTTAGAAACTTGATATGATGGCCTGTGCATAGTTCTGTGTTACTGGATTGTATATTATCTTTTAGAAAAAAAACTGACATGTTAGTGTGCAAAGTGTAGGTTTTCAATGGTTTAGTGACATATTCATGATGATATACTTAATTTGAGATCTCTGGAGCATCCTCTGGCCTCCTTGTGATCCTCCTGTCATTTTCCTTACATCATATGTAGCTAGCATTTCACTTAACCAGCTATTTGAAATATGACAGATGTGCACTTCTCTTATCACCAAATCTACCCAATTGATAAATTACAAATGTATACCTTGTTGGTACTTTGGTTGCTAATATGGTGCTTAGCAGTTATGTCTTTAGTGCTTTATTATTGTCTCATGGTGGGTAAATATTTTGTGTAGTGGGCCAAGAGAAGATGCAACCCGTATTGGATCTGCTGGTGTTGTTAGAAGGCAGGCTGTTGATATATCTCCTTTGAGGCGTGTAAACCAGGCAATCTACCTGCTTACAACCGGTGCTAGGGAAAGTGCCTTCAGGAACATCAAGACCATTGCAGAGTGCCTTGCTGATGAGCTCATAAATGCAGCTAAAGGTTCTTCTAACAGGTATGTTTTATTCTCCTTGTCATACCAGCATTGTTCTCATTAAAAATAGTTTATAACACCCGACCTGTATAATTTACCAAAAGAGAGAAAAAAGGTCCATTCCCTAATCAGCTGCGTCGAGCCTGACTTAGTTCTGTAGATGTCAAATGTCATTGCACGTATGCCACTATACCAAGTACAATATGTGAAACCTAAGTTGCACGTTGTGTGATGTTACCAGACAATCTGCTGCTTAGTGCCATACTTTCCTGTTATTTCTTGTTGCTGCTTAGTGCCATAGCTGTTGCATCAGATGGCCATTCTTGTTGAATTGGCACTCCTTTCAACTTTATTTGTCCCACTTGTAGGCATGCATCTCACATGCCTTCTTTTTTTCACTCCCTTGGTTAACAGCTATGCTATCAAGAAGAAGGATGAGATTGAGCGTGTAGCCAAGGCCAATCGTTGAGCATCCTCATGCAAAGCAGGGGTGAAGGATGTCTACTTATCTACCCTATTTATTTGTGAACTTAGCTTGGTGTGACCTACGAACCTCTTATGTTCCCTAAAAAGTCAGAAGTACCTTTTTTTTTCCTTTAAGATTGTCTTGGGGGCACTATGAATTAAAGTTTTGCCACTGCTAATCGTTTGAAGTGTTGCCAGCTCTATCTCTATGCAATGTCTGAGACTTGTAATTGTAATGGCAGTAAACGTGTTCCTGTCATGTTGTGTCCCAAACCGTGGAAAATGGTGTAGGGCTCGTTCTGGTTGGTGCTGTGGAGCGTGGCGTGGCCATGGTGACGACGACCTTAGAGCAAGTATTATTATGGAGCCGGGGCTGGTGGTAAGCACGGCCACGATGGAGAAATCACCGCTGGCAGTAAGAGAGAATCAGGGAGTGTGGAGCTGGCTGGCAGGAAAGGAGTGGATTGGCTCGCGAGGTGCTGGCAGGAGTGGGCGAGTACGCTTGACGCTCCTGTGCCGTTATGATCGGCTACGCCGCTGCTGTTCCTGCTGGTGCATTAAATACTGGTGGGATTCGCCATCAAAGTTTTCCCCGCTGCCGGGTTCAGATTCTCAGTGTGTTTTGTTTGAGGAGTAATAATTTACAATTGGAGTGTTATTCATACAAGTACAACTAGGCATGGAGTAATCTGATTCAATTTTATTTTATAAAGTCATAGGAAAGGAATAATTAGACATCGAGTCAAGTAGTAATTTTGAAACGAGTATTTTTCTATGCATTTTGGAAGGAAAGATTAATTTTACATCCGTTATTTTGTCCATGGAATTAATCAGGAGTATTTTCAAAAGTCAAGAGTATTTTCAGTGGAGTATTTTACAAATGCCATGAGTATTTTTTTCAACTACTATTTTGATAAGAGCTATTAAACATGCAAGGGAGTATGCATGTATGTATACCAAGGGGATTAATTTTTTTTATTTGGAAGATATTTACACATGCAAGCAGTATATCGACTTGAAATATGACGGTGCAGTGTGCACTAAAACATGATCACATAATTCCAAATGTAGTACATTCGCTATGGGCATTCCTCGGAGTATCTCTAATTATCAAATAATACCCCGAAACAACCAACATCCCGGAGCATTCCTACACTACGCTACAACTGTTAGAAGCACTGCAAGAGAGAAAACACAACAGAGTATGCGGAAGCAACATAAAACATATAGATCAAACAAGAGACAAGACTTTAAAACCAAATAATTTTTTATTATAAAACATTTGTCCAAAACATTTATAGAGAGTCTGTACACATGTGCTGCTAGTCCCATCCTTTTGAGTTCATGCCCGACGAACATGTAGTTTAAATAAGTTGTTAAAGCAGTTTACTTGCTGAGATTTATTCTCACACTCCTTTACCTTTCCAGGTTGCATGAGTGGTTGCTTGAAGGGATAGGACTAGCAGCACGTGTGCACAGACTTCTCTCTATAAATGTTTTGGACAAATGTTTTGTAATAAAAAATTTTTTAGTTTTGAAGTGTTGTCTCTTGTTTGATCTATATGCTTTATGTTGTTTCCGCATACTCTGTTGTGTTTTCTCTCTTGCAGTGCTTTTATCAGTTGTAGCGTAGTATGGTAATGCTCCGGAATGTTGCTACTGTTTCGGGATGTTACACCTGACATACATTCTCTTGGGCAATGCCTAATATCAAAAGGAGTACATCACATCATATAACAAAATCAATATCTAACAAATGAATGGGGCTGCACTGGACAAGAACCACCTGCAGTAATTCATTAGCAACTAAATAACAAGGAAAATTTCAGACAAAACAACACGAAGCAACAAAAAAAAATTAGATCGTGGCAGTTCATGTTTGAGGAGGGGGCTGGATCCGGAGGTGTACGGTGCATGATGAAAGCAAAGAAGAACGGGAGCAGAGCAGAGCTGTAGGGAACAAAATTGCGGCTAAGATTGAGCTGCTCACCCAATGACTGGATCTGCAAAAAAGATAATTTTATAATCGCGGAATGCTCAATGAAATGGTTTAGAATATTCAGGTCACCAGCACAAGTATATGTAGTAAATATATGGTATTAGAGTGATTTTATCGAGATACTCCGTTAGAAACGCGAAAGCGGAGCACATGCTTTAAGAAACTGAGGCGGTGCCATGCAAAGACATATCAGATCTCAATTCTTTTTTTTTTTGAATTAATGTGAGGAACGCTGGCGGTTCCAGCGTACCGTGCCCCCTAATAAAACATTCTGAAATTACATATATTACAAAGAGGAAAACAAACACAAAACTTTTCAGCCAAGGTGTACATCTCTGATATCGCCCATGAAGATCCATCGATTAAATTAGCTCAACGGATGTACTTGGGTACCAGTTCTGTTAGGATTGTACTTATGGTTCATCGACCAAGTTTTCGATTCGCCTGTTTCTGTAGTTCCATAAATCACGCAGGTCACCTCTTACCCAACCAAGGATAACAATAAGCCCTGGTAAATGAAACAGTAAAGAATCAATCACAATAACAGGAGTTTGTAGAGCAAGGAAGAGACCCTGATGGTGACAGCCCGGACTCCTGGAGAACAGTGTCCATACTCACCTAGTGTACATGGAACAAGGTACAACAATGCAGGTTGGCCATGCCCGTCCATCAGGAAAAGAGCAAGATAGGTAAGAAAAAGGCCTGCATGCGGAAACAAATTGTCATATATGATATTGCTCAAGTTTCAGTAAGAGATTCAGACCTTAGATTTTGTTCAGACTCAAGACCAATTACAGTTGGGACATGCCTAACGATAATATTGAAAATATTGCCTTTATTAAATCTAAATGGTATTCCAATAGAGCTCAAGGGCATGGTTTGTTCCAATACAAATTACCATGAAAAGGCTAAAAAAATGTTGACCTAACTGTTCCTAGGGGTTTTTTGGGAACTTTTAGCCACTAATTGAAACATATTCTTTTGCTAGGACCTGAATATAATGCATGTCATACAATCATAGGAATACCACCAGCAAACAAAGAGCATTCACCTATATTTTTAAAATATAAAAAAGAAGAAAATAATCAAGCACATACCAACAGCATATCCCACAGTCAGCCACAGAAAATATCCATTTAAGATACCCTTTTTGCTTGCCCTGTCATATCTGTTCAGCACATATTGAAGTAATATACGTTAAAATGGATGGGAATAACTCGGAATGGGAAAAAAATAATCCCCACTGATCCCACCTGTAAATACAGGTGTCATGGTCTAGTCTATAGTAGTATATACTCCACATGCTTTCTATCCTAAAAGCCTAAAACTGGAAGAGAAAAATCTAAAAGGAGAGAAACTAAAAACAGAAAGAAACCAAAGAAAGGCAAAACATCAGCAGGGACCAGCACCTAAATCCAGCCCAATGCAATTTCAAATTTATAGAATCTTTGAATACATATCAATTTAGATCATACCCTGTTTACAGAATTATATTAAAATAATTGCCCATAACATTCTTAGAACACACCTCTACTAGAACCATCTAAGTGAGAATTTCATAATCGACCTTGATCATTCTTAGAACACAACTCTACTAGAACTATCTCAGTGAGATTATCAAACTTGATTGAGAGGGAGAGAGGAGAAAGCCAAGTTACAGGTATTGTGTTCTTTTTGCTACCATGAAATACAAGAATTTATCATGAATTAAGTAAACTAAGACATCCATTAACATAATCAGCTATGTTTCCTTATAAATAAGGTGTGGTTTAACAGGCAAATTTAATTTGATTCGCTGATTATGTTTGACTTAAGAGTAAGACTACCACTACATTTAACAACAAAAGGTAGCCTGGTATGTTTCTTCATAATCAGTCTGGTTGTGGCTCATAAGAATGGCAATAATGTATACTGCAACATCACATACCTATAGCTGAATGCAACAAGCAATCCAGGGAAAATAATATCACCAAAACCTATCATATCATAACCACCCCATGGATCAAAGAAGCGAGGTATTCTTAAGAGCATCGGAATTGATTCCCCTGTGTTGTCACCACGAGCAACCTAAATAATTTTAAGAGCAACGAATAAATAAAACGAGAATAATTAGGAAGACACAAGAGGTACAAGTATAACAAATATGGTTGGTTCACCTAAGATAGGTATTGTTAGGTTGATAATACACCGAAACTGCATTTACATGGATAAGTGATAAACCATGCAATCACATTTTCCACACATATGACTGCAGTTGAAAGCATCCACACCGAAACCATCTCCATTTGACATCCAGCCCATAGAGCTTAGGACTACCCTGATCCCCTGATCTAGGGCACCCAGTGTTATAATGATCATCCTCACTGCAGAAGACCTGAACTTGTCTAAGCAACACTCCCCCCTTTCAAAGTGTCATTGTGCACTTCACTGTATCAAATCGTTTACAGACTACATTTTGGACATCTTAGGTCCGTAGAATGTCCAACGAAACATTTGACAACCACATTTTCTAATTATGTGATTATATGTTACTTCAAATGACTAATTATAAAGATTTTGAAGTGGTCCCAAAGATGACTTTTTCCTCACTGATAGTAACTTAAAAATGTCTACAAGCATTGTAGAGAAACATCTATTTTGTAGCAGATATTGAAAAGAATAAGCCTTCCCCATATGGTGGGAAGACAATTTGATCAATGAACTAGAAAAAAAGGTTACATATCAACCTGCAGTACTAGAGAATTTCTGATAACAAAAGCTTGATTAATAAAAGAACTCAACAATACACTTACTGCAATCATGACACTTTCGTGGAATATAAGAGGTGAAATGAACACCCAAAATATGTCATACACAAATGCAGCACTAAGAAGTGCTGATGCAACCTGCCAAAATATAGTTTCAGATATTTCTGGTACAGATAAGACCAGTAAACTTATTACTTGATAGCAATCAGCAAACTGCTGCAAATAGCTATGCCAATACCTTGATATTTGGTAAACGTGCCATCTGAAGTACAGTTATCATCAAACAGATACCCTGGGAGGAACAAACAGAAACATGGTCAATAATATGCAGTTGGTTTTGCAGAGGTCCAATAAGCAAGATCCAAATGGTAAATTGTAAGAAATTTAATATAGAAGGTATAAAAAAATTAAAATGGTCCAACCAGGAGGGTAAATTAATATAGTTGGAGATTTGGCTCTGAATGTGATCAGTGCCTATGCCCTTCAGGTAGGCCTTAGTGAGAGCACCAAGATGCAGTTTTGGGAGGATTTGGATAGCATGGTTAGTACCGTGCCTATCAGCGAGAAACTCCTCATAGGAGGAGATCTCAACGGCCATGTAGGCTGTCTTGGATTAATTTATCTGAGATTTTGAATCCCGTTCTCTCCATTTCCGGCGCAGTGAAGGTGACGACGGACGCCGGCGCGGGGGCAGGGCCGTCGTGGCGAATGTCGCTGCCGCACGTCTGCGTCGCCACGCTCACCTCGTTCCTCTTCGGGTACCACTCCGGGTGCGTGCGCTTCCCTCCTCACGTCTTCAGCTCCTCCTAATTACTCTGCTGCCGTCCCCTGAAACTCGTTCTTGTTTGGGGTCCCGTTACTGTGACTGTGATTGATTTTGGTGCTGTGGCTGTGATTGATTGATGCAGGGTGGTCAACGAGCCCCTGGAGAGCATCTCCACGGACCTCGGCTTCGCCGGCAACACCCTCGCCGAAGGTACTGGACATTCCTGATTTTCCTGCTGCTAACTGCGGTTGTTTTGGTCGATTCAGTTACTCAAGTTGTCTCTGGTGGGGTTCAGGGCTCGTGGTGAGCATCTGCTTGGGTGGAGCCTTCATCGGGTGCCTGTTCAGCGGCTCCGTCGCCGACGGGATCGGGCGGCGCCGCGCGTTCCAGCTCAGTGCCCTGCCCATGATCATTGGCGCTGCCATAAGGTGACACCATGTGTGCCAAATGATTTGTCTCTCTTTTCGCTAAATCCTTGTCTCTGTGGTTTGGTCGGTTTAAGGGCTGTATTTAATTGCCACTTGCTAGCATGCCTTATTCTTGTGGCTGGTGGAGTCAGCATACAAAATTGATTGCTTTCGTGTTAAAAACTAAATATTGCTTGGTGGCGACATGTGGTTACTGGCTGAATGGTCACCTGTTCTCGTGGTGCTGGTGGTACTGTTAGAATTGCTGAAAAGTTGAATTATGGGTTCAACAACTCTTAACCCTTTTTTTAGTTTTCTGAGCACGTGGCTGGAGTAACAAATGGCAGCTTGAACAGCACATCCTTCTGCAAAAATCAACCATTTATGCTGTGGGATTGGCTGGAATAAGGGTGACTGGCTGACTGGTAACTCGGTCAATTGGTGTTTCTGTAGAATTGCTGAAAATTGCACTCCGGGTTAACAACTCTTACATCCTTTTAACTGGGCACGCTGCTGGATTTATGCTCAAAATTCACCATTTGCAAAATTTTAAATTCTGACTTCGTTAAGTCCTAGATCAACCACGGATTTGGTGGTTCTGTGACAGTTATGACACAATATAAGAGGTGCATGGAGTCTAGTATATGTCTTGGTGTCATGTGGGCACCATGGAAGCTCCTCACCAAGTCAAGTCAACATAAATTTCCCCATTGACAAGAAGCAACTGGACAGTGCTGTAAAAGTAAAACAATAACAGTTAGTGGGCACATTGAAAGCTCCACAATCAGTCATAGAAACCATAGACAGAATCTCCCTAGTGATGGGAAGGAACCGAATAATACCATACAAATATTTGAATTTAAATTGACTTTGACTTTCCAACCAGGAAGAGATTGAGTTATTAATTACAACCATTTTTCTGAAGGTTGTTAAGTAACCATGTTTTCCTGATTGTGACCCTAGATCTGCATAACATAACTCTTCCATCAGTTGATGACTACTGTTAGTATTGTGTCCTGTGGCTGGAGTCAGCATGATATATTCATTGCTCAGTGTAAAAGATATTTGTTACAGAATGTTGGAGTATAAAACTTGTGTCGACATAACTCCTCTTTTAATTGACTTCTAGTACCCCCTCCACCCTCCTGGCACAAGTACTTGATGTTTTTGCATGGCTTCAATCAGACTATGAAACTTCGGCTACCATATCTTTCAGTTTAGGTTGGGGCTTGAAAATATGTATAGATTTGTCCTGAAGACCAGGTTCATGATATCACAATTTTATTGGAGTAAATAGTAAGAAGTAAGAGGAGTTATTGTAGCCTTTCTTGTCAGCCTAGTCAACAGTGATGATGCAGTGCTGCAGAATTGATGGAAAAGTGGGTGGTTTTAGGAATGTGAATGTGATGATATGGAAAAATTGGGTGGTGAGATGTCTATTAATTTTTATACAATGCAAATGTGATGGTCCTATAGCATATCTGGCCTTCTGGTGTTCACAAGATGTTCTGAGGTGTCTTGGATTTACCATTTTGTATTTTTCTTATCAGCTTCATTATGTATATATGTGTACTCTGTCCTCATGAGGAATTAATCCAGGAGGGTAAACACAAATGAGTTTCCCCTCTATACATACCATCCAACAGTTCAAATAACATGCTTTTGAGTATTCACATATTGCAACCTAATTGGCTATTCAAACAAATATAAGAAAGTGTGAAATAATGATGATATCGGGAAAAAATTACTTTACATCTCCACTCTAATCCATAAATGATATTGGGATTTCTTGTTCATAGAGGATTGGAAAATCCATCAAAGGTGGTTCACGATAGCAGACTTGGAGAGCTAGAGTCTAGAACTTTTTCCTTCAGCTCTAATAACAAATGGTACCTGAAGATGTCCACGACGGGCCATATATGCTAGAAAGCTATAAATTTCATATGTTATAATCTTAGTGATCAACATGCCTAAGCAACCAGCAGTCTAATTAATCCATATGCATTCACATTAGAACTGCAGCATCATGCTTAACTTTTTGCACATTGTAGTTTCAGATAGTGGTGACAAACCAGGAAATTTGACATCCTGGGGTCACAAGATTCTGTCTAAAGACGCAGACCCATTCTTACATATATTTATAGCAAAGTTCTTCAAATACCAAATATTTTTCAAGGAATCACCTCATTGCACTAAGTAAATTTTACATGCAAATCTTTTGATACTGGATTACCATTGGCCTTAGAATTGACAATATGTTAGTTAAGACTCTGGTGTTTGAGATAAAACCATTATCCTACATCATTTTGTCATGTGAATCTGAACTTCTGCTTGATGGTATGTTGCAGTATATTCACTAAACTGATGAGAAGTATGAAAAACTATCATGCGAATATGCGATGCCACTGGGGAAAAATCAGAGCAAAAGAACAGAACAGGAATCGTAGCAAGTTTATCTTACGAGGACATCTTGGCCTATCCAAGCATATGAAGCATGCCGATAAACAGCCCAGAGAATTGCAAACACCACACAAAATGGCACAATTCCAACAGATAAGGTCAAGACTTCCCCAAGAAAAGGGAGTTGTACAGTCCTTTGTCCACAGTCCTTGAAAATCCTGTAAGATGACAACATATAGGATATGGATATAAAAACAGAGAATTGACCATTGCCTGAATTGCTTCAAAATTAATTATTTGATACCTAGCTAGAAGTGTGACCAAGCAAACATGCATACCCTGCGAGAAACAATTCACCATTAAGCTAATAGCTGAACTCCTCAAAGAAAGAAAACAACACATATCAACATCCACTAACAAAAAGGTAGAGCTACTTCTATGCCAGAAAGGAGGGAATACCTCAATACCACCGACGCAGAATAATACAATTAGGACCCAAACGAACCAAGATGACATGAAGTAGAACAAGAGGAGGAGGAAAACTGAAGCTATTATGATAAAAACAATAGCACCCATGGCACTGATCTCAAAGATCTCTTTATCTTCTCTATAGTTTGTTCCGGTATTAGGTCCATCCTGTTTAACACCAAAGGGATAAATTTGTCATCAGGGAGCATATACAGTGCTTGCTTAGACAAATGACTTCTTAGCTACACACTAGATACAAACTTGAAAAAACAGACATAAGGAACATTTTGAGGCAGAAAAAACATGGTTTTTAACAAGATATGTTTTTGTATTTTCACCTGCAAAATGCAGAAGTCCATGCGAAAAGGGCATACAATGATTGACAAGATAGAATTTGTGAAGCACTTCAAATCAAATTTCAGAAGTCATAACAAGGTAATAGGGAATTATAATGCCATTGTTCAGGCCAATTTTTCTAGAAGATAGCACAAGAGTTAAACCATGACATGTAGGTTCCAGATTGCATGCCTCGCTAACTCATTTCTCTTCCTAGATATGATCCATTGGCTAGAAGCACAACAATGTGCCTTGTATAGAACATTAGAACCTACTCAAGAAATACTGAGTTCCAATTACTTCACCCAAAATTGTATTAATGCTCCTCTGAATTAAGTTTATAAATGTTGAGTGACTGAAGCAAATGGGCAGGAATTCGTTCATGCATATAAAAATAAAAAAAAACAACATGAAAGGCCATTCACTTTGGGTCAGCATAGTCAAGGTATGGAAGTCCAAACCTTTCGGGTCAGCTGATTGCAACGCTCATCAACCTGCTCACATGCAACAAATTCAGACCAGAGTGAAGCACAGACTATGGTTCCTACAGCTATTATCCAAAGGAAGCATGCTGAAAGGTCCACGACTGGTCGATTTGGTGAATATAGCTGTACTTCAACTGCAGGAAAAGAAAATTTTCGTTATTACTATGCATACACTAAAGTAGCTATTAGATGTATATGTATATAGCTTGACTTGTATACCAAGCCATATTGGCTATATATATAAAAGGCCACCCCCCCCCCTGTCAGGGTGACATGGTATTACGAGTCCGGATACCTCCTGCTCTCCTTCCGCTGCCCTAACTCGCCCCGCGAATCCCTGTGGTCGCGCCCACACCATCCCGCTGCCTCTCTCCAGACCACGATCATCTCCTCCTGTGCAAAAGCACCTACTAGTGTTGCACCATGTCAACCAACTCTTCCTCCTCGGCGACGACAAGCCCCTCCTGCGCGGTGACCAGCCCCATGATCGGAACTGGAACCCTCTCGAACACCTCCAACTCCGTCACGCCGGTATTCGTCAACCCTTATGCCGCTGTGTCCTTGAAGTCTCAAGTGCCTATCA
>OAMR01001121.1:149193-172913 GCA_900205405.1 Echinochloa crus-galli
GTGCGTGAACCCATAGGGTCACACACTTAAGGGGTTGGAATATTGAAAAGCTTGCCTGGGTGATTGTCTCTAGTGCAAATGGGAGAGTGTTGGATATATACCCTAGAGCCAATCGGATTGGATCCGCTAATGGGTTTTGATGGATTTGTTCCATTAGGTACTAGAGTCTTGATGGGCCGCAAATGTTGAAAGGCCCATTAGTGACCGCTATAAACACAGCACCGCCGCCGCTACAGTATACGTGTGAACAGTATCACATGAACAGTACCCCCTCCTTCATCTATATCCTGCAGACCGCGGTCATTCGTGAGGTGCTAGTACACCTACGTTTGGCGTTCCATCCTCGTACATGTGGATACCACAGAGGTGCTGCGCTTGGAGCACAAAGACGAACCGCACGTGCAGGACCAGACGGACGTGAGCAACTTCACGGCACTGCCACTTCGACGCGTTCGTCTACGTCGAGACGGCTTCCGCTGCATATGCGCGTCTAGTGGTAACGATCCGTGATGTATAACTGTTGTTGTTCCTGTTTTAGGGTAAACGAGTTTTTGTATGTGCTAGCGTAGCCTCCTCGTTTCCCTTCAGTGGTATCAGAGCCATAGCTGTCTCGTTATAGGTTCGGATGTGTGCATATAGAGATATGCTTGGTTGTAGATGAGTCTCTGATCGGTTCGTGAACTTGCTATGATGGTCGTGTAACGAATTGCTCCTACCGCTCGGAATTCCGCCATCGGAGCTAAGTGATACATGTAAACCCAGTCATGGTGAGATGGAGATCAATTAGATTGGTCGAATCGAACTTAGGTCAATGGCCACGCGCATGGTGATGCACGGCGGTGTAGATTGGATCTGCTACCGGGCCGGCTTTCGGGCGAAAAACAGGTTGTTCGTAAAACAGCCATAACATTTGCATACAACCTCGGATTGAGACGATTTTTATATGAAAATTCATCTACATAAAATTTTACACATGATTTCGGATTGGATATATACCCTAGAGCCAATTGGATTGGATCCGCTAATGGGTTTTGATGGATTTGTTCCATTAGGGTACCAGAGTCTTGATGGGCCACAAATGTTGAAAGGCCCATTAGTGACCGTTATAAATACAAGGTGGAGGAAGGAGAAAACCATAAGAGGTGCTACAGTACCGTCGACGCTACAGTGCCGCGCGCTACGGTCCACGCTACAGTGCCGTGCGCTACAGCACACGCATGAATAGTACCACTCCTCCATCTATATCCTGCAGATCACGGTCATTCGTGAGGTGCTGGTACACCTACGTTTGACGTTCCATCCTCGTACGTGTGGATACCTCGGATGTGCTGCGCTTGGAGCACAAGAACGAACCGCACGTGCAAGACCAGACGGATGTGAGCAACTGCACGGCACTACCACTTCGACGCGTTCGTCTACATCGAGACGGCTTCCGCTGTATCTGCGCGTCTAGTGGTAATGATCCGTGATCTATAACTGTTGTTTTGTTCTTGTTTTAGGGTAAACGAGTTTTTGTATGTGCTAGCATAGCCTCCTCGTTTCCCTTCAGGAAGATCCAAAACAATGGAAAAGTAAATCAAAATGGAAGTGAGGACCGACTGGACATATACGGCTTGCCCAGCCCGGGACATCTAGCATTACGCCCCACTTAATAAGCAACTACGCGCTAGGTGCCACCCCATTGGCCCTAGCACTTTTCATAACATTGACTTTTTAATAACGTAGTGAAGGATTGTAGTGCAGGATTGCAGACAAGCAAACACTCAAGGGTCAAGACCAATAATAAAAGTACAAAAAGACAACTATCTTATGTAATAGAGATGGTTTCTGTAACACTGAGCATTATGAGATTTTAATTTGCTGCATCATGAGTACTGCCTTGCAACATGATTTTTTTTCTCTCAAAAACACCTTATAACGTGATTACTAAGACCAACCTCAGTGGAGGTTTCATAGAGAATTTCATGCCATTAAATTCGCTGATGTGTCAGAGGAGAGAAGGGAGAGTTTCATGGCATATCACTATGTGAGAGGTGTTTCATCCCCATGAAACTCATCTAGCTCGGTTACCTAGTTTCTAGTCTAGGTAACTATGCAATGAAATTGTACACTGAGACTGGCCTAAGTGGGTATCTCAAGTTTTCCTGACACACAATGAGTTCAAGAAACATTATTTTTCTTTTGTCGGTTAACACCATATATCTGATGCATAAGCCAATTTCTTATGGAAATCAGTAGAAATAGCACATATCAGTTGTTTAAATATGAAATAACTAAACACCACCACTGGAACGATGTAAAGGAAAAACTAATCACGGTGCACTTTACAGGAGAAGGACGGATAAGTTACAAATAACTTACCACTAGATCCATGATCCAGGAAATCCTTCAACTTCTTTCCTGCTAAGTGTGGTATCATGACAACAGGTATTGTCACGTTGATGGAAGTATCATTCTCACTGCAAACCATCTTGTAAAGCTCTAAACATACGAGCTCGATTACTTTCTGCAAAATAACATTGCACGGATATTTGGAATGTTCTTGGTATACCTTCATTGTCATTGATAACTAGTAAACCGACTGCACCACCAGCCTGAGCAGTCTTTGCTTTAGCTGTGAAAGTACATTCCCCACGTGTTGCTAAAGCAACAGAATTTGTTAACTGCAGTGACAAGGATCAGCTTAGAGCATACTGATAGCATAAAATGCTTTCTTTATTAGGATTATGCTGCTAGAACATCCACTGAAAATAAAATAATTCTGTCTGTGAGTCTATTACTATTGGTGTCAAAGTTGGGGCATACTAATAGCATACCTTTGTTGTCAAATTGGAGCAAGAGTCAAATGGATTTGCGAGGACAACAAATGACTTTTGTGCTTCATGCATATTTGTAGGCAAGGGAGCTCCAAATCTTGCGCTTAGGCCAACAACAGTTGCACCTTCAGTCCCATTAACCCAATTCTTCACCTTAACCTGTAGTAAAGCAAACGAATCAGAAAGAGAATAGGGAATTTTCGGTATCTGAGGGGAAATGAAAAGATCAGGGTCATTATTGCCAAAAATGGAGATTGATGGACCTAATGGTAGATTTGAGAGCATCCTAAACTTTTAAAGTGAACTATATAAAGTAAAGTTGTATGTAAGATGTTTCTATGGCATGTAGAAGTTTCTCATTATAAAATGAACAGTGGAAACAAATTTAAAAACTGAATAAGACATGTCAATTTAGTTAAATATATGCACATGTCAAGCCATGAAGTTTTTAGCCCAAGCAACATCAATCCACATGGCTCATTTCGCTTCACCGAATTCCAAACAGTCTACAAAGCATGGTTGCATTCTCTGGGGCACCGTCCACAGCACAATCCAGTTCTCAATTATGCTTTCTAAATCCTATTAGCCACTCACGCAGGTAGATCCATAAATCTCCTCAACAAGATGAAACCACTAGTCAGATCTCACATACCGAACTGCAACCTATAAAACGTAACCAACTACTGCCAGCAGAGACTTGATTATAATCAGGAAAAGGTAGAGCAAATCTAGGAAGCACGGACGGGGAGCGGGCCGTTACCAGCTGGAACTTGTTGGAGCATCCGGGCGTCCGCGGGGGCCCCGCGTCGTCGTCGCTGGAGGCGTCATCTGCCGCACCGCCGACTGCGAGGAGCAGCACAAGGAGGGTGACGGCGGCGAAGGGGAGGGGCGACGCGCGGCGAGAGGTCACCATGGGGATGGGGAGAGTCGCTGCGTCGGCTTGAATGTGTCGCTTTGCGTCGCCCGGACGGCAAACTAGACGGACGCACAGACGGTCGTCGTCGTCGTGGGAAGGAATTCCCTTTCCGTGCATTGGGCTTGTTTACATTCCAAATTCTACACTTCACTATGAAAAAGAAAGTTCTTATCATATCAAAATGTCATAGCATGCATGGAGTACTAAATACAGATGAAATCAAAAACTAATTACATAGTTTTGGTGTACTCTGTGAGACGAACATTTTGAGCCTAATTAATCAATTTTTAGATAATTATTCACACGTACAAACGAAATGCTACAGTGCGCATGGAATTCCGTACTCCCAAATTGTGAGTCCTAAATTTGGAAACTAAACAAGGCCTTAGAGTGCAAGGACGAGTTGGCCCTTGTTTATTGTACCACTTCATCCAGGATCATGCCATTCAAGTGAACCATTCCATCCATGTTGGATTCCATCCATGTTCCCGATCCGAGGAGCCAAAATCGGGACAGTACAATACTACGTGTAACTGTAGCATTTATTTTGTTTGCATGCGTGAAAAATTATTCAAAAATTGATTAATTAGGCTCAAAATGTTCGTCTCGTAGAGTACAATAAAACTGTGCAATTAGTTTTTATTTTCATCTACATTTAGTACTCCATGCATGCTATAACATTTTGATGCGATGAAAATCTTCTTTTTGCATAGTAAACTTTGAGTGGTAGATTTGTGATCTAAATAAGGCCTTGGGGAATGTTGGTTGTGGTAACAACTACAAATTTTAGAATTGGAAAAAGTCTATATCACCCCCTCACCTATGAGGGTTGAACTACATAACCCCCTAAACTATAAAACGGTCTATATCACCCCTGAACTTTCCAGAACCTGTCAAATTACCCCCTAAAGCAATTTTGAAAAATCATAGTAAATCACAGGGAAATCATAAAATGGAAAATTCAATTGTGTTGGACTGCAAATGAGTATATCTACCTATTGAACATATAATATGATATGTTTCAGTACATTTTTTATAGCTATGAAGAAAAATATAGATCTAAAGCTACATCAAAAAAATGTACTAAAGCATATCATATTGTATGTTCACTGTGTATATATACTCATTTGAATTCCAACACAATTGGATTTTCAATTTTATGATTTTTCTGTGATTTACTATGATTTTTCAAAATTTCTTTAGGGGTAATTTGACTAATTTTAGAAAGTTCAGGGGGTGATAAAGACCATTTCATAGGTTGGGGGTTACGTAGTCCAACCCCCATAGGTGAGGGAGGTGATCTAGACTTTTTCCTTTTAGAATTTGTGTCCCAATTCGTGCATCTTTTAGAACACGAGACTCGATTCACATGTCTTTTATTATTTGACACTGTGATTAGGAATTGTTCTAGTTTAGTTTAGGTGTTTTGCACTAATTTACGTGATTTTTTTTGTTTGTCCATTTCTTTTCGCTTTCCTGACCAGATAAGATTATGTTTTTGTCCTTGACCGTATCTTCTTACCCATAGAAATCACGCGCATTGCTTGCATGTCCCTCTTTCGCTGCCGTTGGCCGCGTCTCTCACGTATCGATGCGCCTTCAACACCGCTTGTTGAGCCTGCTGCTATCGCGCCGCCGCCGCCACTGGCCGTTGCTCCCCATGGCCGCTTGTATTTCTGACGCCTTGCAGGGCGAGCAGGAGAGGCACCACCTCGCCATGACGGACACACGTCTGCCGGCATGTAGTGTTGTGGCGGGAGAAGTGGAACAACCTCTATCAGACCTCAGGACCGACAATCCATCTGAGGTACCTAAGTGGTTAATTTGTAAGCGAGGGATCGTCGAGCGAGTAGCTTGATAGTGACATATGAGGCACTGATTTAGACATGTTCGGGCTATCCGGAGGTATAATACCCTACGTCCTGTGTCGGTTCGTGGATTGGTATTGATGGAACTCAAAGCTTCAGGAAGCTAGGACGAGCTTATGATTACAATGGTTGTGTGGGATTGATTACCCTCATGGGGTTGCCCTAGACCGCCTTATATAGGTAACGAACTAGAGTTTACAAGTCGGTTTGAATCTAAACCTACTGAATCACAATTACAACATATCCTAATCGATTTCTACAAGATATCCTGAGATATCTGGTCGCACCGCCTGCCGCGTCTTCACCAAACTTGTCCATCAAGTCGGGGATTCCTTATGGGCCGCCTAGGGGGTCGGCCCACAATCTTGTCAGACGTGGGCCCAGGTTGCATCAGTCTCCTCTGATAGTGGGCCTAGTGGTACACATATCCCACAAGCCTCCCGAGCAACGTTCAAACGCGTGGCGAATTGTTGATGAAGGAACGAGGCCAAAATAGTCGGCTAAAGGTGCTTCAACAAATGGTCGACACAAAGGGTGGGCGGTGCTCCAAAAGAGAAAATGTCCCAACACAACGCCGAGTATCACGAAGGGGTCAACCAGTGCTCATGAGTACTGGATAGAGGGTGACGATCAGGAGCACTCCATATGGAGTAGCCTCCGAGCGTTGGGTTGGTTAGGATAAGCAAGCCAAGGCTCCAAAAAGTAGTCAAACAACTTATTATCATAAAACAAGTGAAAACATGTTATCACCAAAGAAAAGACCAAAACTTATAAGGAGGTCGGACAACATGTTGTCAGGAAAAGTAGGTGAGAGCATGCTGCCACCAAAAAGAAGGCCAAAGCAATCAACACCCATGAATGAACAAGCACCAGATAACGATGCAGAAAAGCCTATGCTAGGCCTGCCTGGTCAAAGAGCAATCAATGAATGCATAGAAAAAGACGGAGCACATGCTCATCCACACTCCAGCTGGTAGTGAGTCATAGGCCAACAATAGCCAGTCTGTCGCGCCTATAAAAGACGCCCATGCCTAGATTGCCTGAGCAACACATTCGAAGTCGCCAACATGTGGAGCTTCAGATTTTGTCCTCCTGATGTGTTCTCGAGTAGTAGCAAAGCCATAAGAGTGTCACGCGAAGGCGCACACCATTCATGCCGGAAGAAAACTAGCGAGCGGCGAAACAGATGTTGAGCGAGAGTAGCGGAGAGTCACGCTTCTCGTTGATGAGACAAGGGTCGACTTCGGGAGGCCGGAGGCATCCCACAGCGATCAAGGACGAGCCTCTTTGCCCAAGGCAGCCCCGCTCAACCATTTCTGTCGTGTAAGTGTCTTCGGTTAGTATGATGCCACAAGAAAACTAGCGAGGAGTCCGTGTAGATTAGTCTGATTTCCCTTGGGCTGAATACCATACTGTAGATACCCCTGAACTGCCAAATAGACAGTTTATATCTTTATTCCTTGAAATGGCCCATGGGCAACTGTTCTTTAACTTTTTAAACTCGCCAAGAAATACATTTTACGAACATGTTCATTTGAGAAAGAGGCAAGGTGCCCAGTATGGCGCCCAGCCCCAGAGCGTGCGAGGGGTTTGTCCTATCTTGTGTACACGGCAAGTCCGAGTAGGGAGCCCAGCCCCCGAGCATGTGAGGGGTCTGGCTTGGTCTTGGTGAACACGCTGAGTCCGAGTAGGGCGTCTAGTCCCCGAGCATACGAGGGATCTGGCTTGGTCTTCATGGACACGCCAAGTCGGATCAAGGCGCCTAGCCCCCGAGCATGCGAGGGATCTGGCTTGGTCTTCATGGACATGCCGAGTCCGAGTAGGGCGCCTAGCCCCCGAGCATGCAAATGGTCTGTCTTGGTCTTCATGGACACGCCGAGTCCGATCAAGGCACCCAGCCCCCGAGCATGCGAAGGGTCTAGTTTGGTCCTCGTGGACACGCCGAGCCCCATCAAGGTGCCCAGCCCCCCGAGCATGCTAAGGGTCTGGCTTGCTCTTCGTGGTCACGCCGAGTCCAATCAAGGCGCCCAGCCCCCGAGCACGCGAGGATCTGACTTGGTCTTCGTGGACACGCCGAGCCCAATCAAGGCGCCCAGCCCCCCGAGCATGCGAAGGACCTGGCTTGGTCTTCGTAGACACGTCGTGTTCAAGTAGGGCGCCAAGCCCCTGAGCATGCGAGGGATCTGGCTTGGTCTTCGTGGACACACCGAGTCGGATCAAGGCAGCCAGCCCCAAGCATGCGAGGGATCTGGCTTGGTCTTCATGGACACGTCAAGTCCGAGTAGGGCGAGCAGCCCCCGAGCATGCAAAGGGTCTGCCTTGGTGTTCGTGGACATGCCGAGCCCTATCAAGGCGCCCCTGAGCATGCGAAGGGTCTGGCTTGGTCTTCGTGGACACGTCGAGTCCAATCAAGGCGCCCAGCCCCCAAGCATGCAAGGGATCTAGCTTGGTCTTTGTGGACACGCCGAGTCCAATCAAGGCACCCAGCCCCTGAGGCTGCGAAGGGTCTAACTTGGTCTTCGTGGACATGCCAAGTCCAAGTAGGGCGCCCAGCCTCCGAGCATGCGAGTAACCTAGCTTGGTCTTCGTAGACACGCCGAGTTCAAGTAGGGCGCCCAGCCCCTGAGCATGCGAGGGATCTAGCTTGGTCTTCATGGACACACCGAGTCGGATCAAGGTGCCCAGCCCCCGAGCATGCAAGGGATCTGGCTTGCTCTTCGTGGACACGATGAGCCAAATCAAGGCGCCCAGAGCCCCCCGAGCATGCGAAGGGTCTGGCTTGGTCTTCGTGGACGTGCCAGTTTTTGAAAGGAAACAAGTCGTGTCCGCTTATTTCGGATCCAATGGATCGCAAATCACCAATACCGCAGATTCCGTTTGTTAGTTTTGAAGTTGTTAGGTCAGGCCGCCGTTGCGTCATAAATACGCCACGCCCTACGTCGAAGTCATCATCTTCCTCGTTGCGCCACAATCCACCTTCCGCGCAGTAACAGTCACGCTGCTCTGCCATTTCTCCCAGCTAGCATCGCTTCTTCTCCGTTAGCCATCTGGATCGCTCCTCGTGGGTATGGTTGCTGACTCCCGCGCAAATCCACCCCTCCTTTTGTCATTTTCGTCAAGCTGGACTCATGGCCACCTCCATCGCCAACTTTTCGCTGCTAGCACCAGAGCAGGAGCCCCATTGGGGCAAGTCGCGCATAACTGAGGCCAAGCTCGAAGCCATGGCCAATCGTGTGGTACTGCCCTCGAAGGGCGATGGCGAGTGGAGCGCTCCGGAGAAGGAGAAGCGCCCCTACGAGAACACCGGTGAGATCACCGTTTTTGCCCACTTTGTAGAGCGTGGGTTCGGAGTTTCGACCAGCGATTTCTTTCGTGGTCTTTCCACTACTATGGTTTACAGTTTGCCCATCTCAACCCAAGCTCTATCTTGGATGTCTCCTTCTTTATCCATCTCTATGAGGCGTATCTAGGGATTGCCCCCCACATCAAACTATGGCGGTGCCAATACCGGGTGAAAGCCATCGGTATGGGCAAGAACTGCGACAGCCCAACTCGGGTCACTAGTGGAGTAGGCTTCAGCCTTCGGGTCGGCTTGATGAAGAAATACTTCGACTTGGGAGCTTGTTGGCGGTCGTTACGGCACGTTTTCGACCACCAATACTCGGGAATAAAAGAGGTTATATGTGACATTCCATGCACTTAGGTTCATTTCTAATAAAGTTCCACGAGTTTTGGTGTGTTCCACTTGTGTAGGTACAACAACGAGAAATACGTGCTATAGGGGTCGGAAATGACCGATTCGGCCGAACGACTCCGTTCGGCCGGTTACCCCCTTATCCGTACACGATATGAAGCACGACCGGAGGTCATCCACGTCAGCGATGACCGAGCGACGACTGTGCAGGACACTTGGACCATCAACACATCACTTCTGGGCTGAACTAACACGAAGACCACCACATGCAAGCAACCCATGAGGGCCCAGGACTTGAGGCAGTGCTGGGAGGCGCCCCTGGGCTGGAATCCCGGTTCGGCCGAATCCACAGTTCGGCCGAACCGCCCCCACATGCCAAACCGCCTCCAGGATGAGATATGAACCATATGAGCGGAACGCGGTGCATCCAAGGGTTTAGCCGAACCGACCTAGTTCGGCCGAACCAGAGGATTCGCCCGAATCCCAGGGGGGACCCCCTGGTTCCCTTGGCCGTTACTCCTCCACAATCGCCTTCCCCGACTATAAATACAGCTACTCAAGTCCTGGTTCAACACACACCACTTGGGAGCAAGTCTCCAATCACTCCCTTTCAAGATGTAGAGTTAGCCTAGTCTAGCTGGGAGGTAGAGTCAGGGTCGAGCTTCGCTTAGGGTTCCGGAGCCGTCTCCTAGAGTTCTGGTAAAGCTCTTGTATCTTTTCCTTTGATTTATGCAAGACTCTGAGTATTTAATATATTATCTTCCACATTTTCTTGAGTTATTTATTCTGCATTTACTTCATGGATAATTGTGGAATGTCTAGCCTTGGTTATAGCTGTTGTAGTCTGGTTATAGAAGTTCTCTCCTAATTCATTGACTTAGCTGGTTACTCGTTTCTGCTCAATACTTGCGGTGAATTGTCACCGGGGTATTGATAGGATAGGTTGCTCTTTCTAGGTGAGTGAGTAGTTATTGTCTAGCATAGGTGTGGTACATAGTCTAGATAGTAACCTTGGTTTACCCCTGATTCAAACATACGTGTGGTAGTCGTTAGGTGGTGACAGCCTTGTACAACCTTCGAAATCCACCACATCGGTCTCAGCCTGTAGGAACCTGAGAGGCTGTTAGTGGCTCCCCTTCTCATCCCTTTCTGGGAGTCGCGTGCACCTTATCCCGACGCTAAGACAGCAGAACTAGGAAAAGAACCATATATGCTATTCTTCATCTAGCCGTAACCTTTACATGAGATATCTCTAAATTATTGGAAGTATATAGGAATCCTTTCCTGTCTCGTTGTCCTCCCACTAGCTAGGCCGCTCTTTTATCTATCTTGGATTTCTCCTTGTGTGTGTCAAGCATATCACTCCTACCATATCCTTTACCCTTGCCTTGTTAGCCGGTACTTTAATTAGTAGTTACATCCTTACTAATAGTCAATACACTTTATCCAATGCTTCCCTGAGGAAATAAATACGATACCTTAGAATACTTCTGGGTGAAATGCTACATCGGTATCTGTGCGCTTGCGGATTTATATTTGTGTCGTAAGAATACAAATCGACTGGGCATGAGCTATAGGAGGCCGACCAGGAGTAGTAGGTAACACTTGTTTTGTGTATCTTTGGATTATATAGCTGGTTGTGCCTTTCCGTGAAGTTCTTCTGTTGCACTGTGACGTAGGCCAGCGGGCAAAGGGCCCGAGCTACAGCAGTCAGACTCACCAAAGTCTCACTCAGGCGAGGACTCGGCGCCAGGAGACGTGGTGATGCCGAGTACTGGGGCTGTCGGTGCTTCGCCACAACTTGTTGTGGTGTTGCCAGAGGATCCTCCAGTTACTGTCAACGTCGATCCAAGCTCGGCACCGTCGACCGTTGTTGTCCCCACAACGAGTGCTCCGAGGGTGCTAGGCGCCGTTGACCCACCTGCTGATGCTGCCAGCGTGGGGAGTGGGGAAGCGCTCTAGAGAGACCCGACCTTGGATGACGACGACGAGGGAATGCTGAAGCTGGAGGACGATGCCCTCCCTGACCCTGGGCGGCAGGTCGAATAAGTTGCCGGAGGGGTGAAGGTCGAAGCCCTGCAGAGCAGTTCGAGTACTCGTATGACGAGGACCGTAATGCCATCAACAGGATGCATGATGCCACGAAGGTCGTACACAGAAGTCTTGAGGTATGCGTGATGAAGTTGATAGTGTTATTCCTTTTGTCGATTTGCCTTTCATCGAGCATTGCTTACTTTTTCAGATTCTTATGTCTAACGCTCGAAAGTGTACAAAGATGGTGAAGGTTGCAGAGGAGGAGCACGAAGAACATCTAGAGCTCTGGAAGCGTGTACGCACGGTAACCATGGAGGTGAAACAGGTGACCACACAGAAGGAGGCGGACATGGAGAAGGCCACCAAGTTAAATTGGGAGCTCATGGCTGCCCTAGAGCAAATCACCGCTGGTAAGCTGCCTTTGAACGCTGCCTTGTGTATGTTATCCAACTAGCTGCATTTTGCATACAGATGCCGGGAAGGAGAAGAAGGTCTTTGAGGACCGGGTAGCGACCTTGGAGGTGGAGGTGAAGAATCTGACCGCCGCCCCACCAACAGAAGGTGGCCGACCATCTATGCGCCTTGCAATGTGAGCCTAGGACCGTCCATCGTCGCCTCTACTATCCAATTTGTGTTGATCATGACACCATAACTCTTGGTCATGCCAGCGAGAAGGAGGTGTGGGAGAAGAAGGTCGAGCTTCTGCTGAAGGAATTAGAGGATGTCGGACAGGCGTATACCCGGGCAAAGGGTGCCCACCAGGTCGCAATGGAAGGTGAGCCATTTTCTATGGTCATTGAATCTTCTGCCATGTCTAATTGCTAGGTAATGCGTAATGGAATCCCATGTTTCCTTGACTCTGGCAGAGTTCGCCAAGAAGATTGGTGCCTTCCAGGAGGTGGCATGGTACGCCTGTAATTCTCTTGACCCGCATGGACCCAGCGCGCCTGCTGGGTTGCTGGAGGAAAGACCTCGGGTGGCTCCTAGCCAGGCCCGAGATGAGATGAAGACCAGGGCCGTCATTGTGGCGAGAGACTTGCTGGCGATCGTGAAGACCCACTACCCTGACATCCAATTGGACTGCATTGGGGAAGGGTTCACCGTCGACTGCAGTGAGGAGAACTTTGAGGTCTGTCCGTGTCCTTTGCTGGTCTAGCTGAGGAAATTGTCAAAGGAGTCTTTCCGGACCATTAGGAGGATCTGTAGTATAGGGAAAAAAGAACAATGTCTAAACTTTATTGTAATAAGTAGGTCAACTTCATGTTTTCTTGTTTGATCAAGTTGATTTATCAACCCTCAGCATTTTGCTGCAGTCATGATAGTGCATAGGTACTCGACCGGGACAGTGGCTGGAGCTCACGGAGAGGCGGCGCGCCTACATGCTATGATGCTCTCATGGAGGCTTGGTCGTAGGTAGGGTACTAGGTCGAGTACTATCGCACATGTTTAGACTTTGGTTTTAGTGAGTCGGGCTGGTCGTTTTAAATGAACATTGTGTAGGAGCAAACACATGGTTGGCATATGTTAGGTGGGTTTATAACAATTCAAATAAGAGAAATGCAGAAAATTGGACGAGGTAGAGCACTTTTATTAAATATTGACGAGAGGAGAAAGGTACATATCTGGTGTCTGGACTAAGGGTAAAACTTAGTGAGGTGCTGGATGTTCCAAACATTTGGAACTAGGTCATCGTTGGCCCATTCCAAGCGATACGTCCCGGAGGAGATGACTTTTTTGACGATGAAGGGTCCTTCCCAAGGCACCGACAACTTGTGTTGGTCCTTTGTAGACATGACCCGGTGCAGGGCGAGATCGCCTACGTTGAGGGAACACTCTCTAATATTCCTGTCGTGGTATCTGTGAATTTGTTGCTCATGGCGGGTATACTGGATTAAGAACCAGAGCCTGTGCTCCTCTAGAGCGTTGATATCTGTCTGCCGACTTGACTCGGCCTTGCCCTCTTCGTAGAACTGGATGTGTGGGGCTCCATGGGCTAAGTCGGCCGATAGAACGGCTTCTGATCTGTAGACCAGGAAGAATGGGTATACCCTGTGGCTCGGCTGTTCTGAGTCCGCAGATCCCATACCACGTGTGGTACTTCTTTGGCCCACCGACCTGTGCGTGGGTTGTGTGTGTCATATATGTCCTTCTTCAGAGCATCCATGACCATGCTGTTGGCTCGTTCGACTTGCCTATTGCAGCGAGGGTGGGCAGACGAGGAGTAGTAGACGTCAATGTTGTTGTCTTGGTAGAAGTCCCAAAACTCATGGCCTGTGAACTGTGGGCTGAGGTCGGTGATGATACGGTTAGGCACGCCGAAGCGGTGCATTAGCTGCTTGATGAAGGCGGCCGTTGTTGCCGACTTAGTGTCAGTAACCACTTTGTACTCGATCCACTTGGTGAACGTGTCCACCGTGACTAGGATGTGCTTGAAGGCACTCAGGGCCGGCTTGAACGGGCCCACATTGTCTAGGCCCCATACCGCGAAGGGCCAGGATGGCGGGATGGTTTGAAGTGCTTGGGCTGGCAGGTGCTTTTTGTTCTGAAGAACTGGCACCCGGCGCAATGTTGGACTAGCTCTTTAGTGTCATTGATGTTGGCGGTCGTTACGGCACATTTTTTACCACCAATTCCCGCGAATAAAATAGGTTATGCATATCATTCCGTGCACTTAGGTTTATTTCTAATAAAGTTCCATGAGTTTTGGTGTATGTCCATTGTGCAAGTACAATATCGACAAATATGTGCTACAAGGGTCAGAATTGACCGACTCGGCCGAACGACTCAGTTCGACTGGATTACCCCCCTTAGCTATACATGAAGCGAAGCACAACCAGAAGGCCATCCACATCAGCAGTGACCAAGCGACGATCGTGCATGCCACGTGGACCAGTGTCACCTCATCCCTGGGCCAACAATACATGAAGTACACCAAAGAAGAACAGCCCAAGAGGTCCAGGAGGGAGAGGCGGTGTAGGGGGCGCTGCTGGGCCAGAAGCCTAGTTCGGCTGAACCGTTGCAGTTCGGCCGAACTGCCCCCAACACAGCACCGCCTCCTAGAAGCAATCCCAGGCGTCAAGGAGTTGAGGTGGTGCATCCTGTGGTTCGCCTGAACCCGGGGAGTTCGCCTGAATCAGCAGGGGGAGCCCCCTTGCTCTCTTGGCCGGTACTCCTCTTCAATCACCATCAACCACTATAAATTGGATAGTCCAAGCCCCGGATCAAACGCACACCAAGCCAAGAGCTCCATTTCTCACTTGTTCTAGTTGCAATTATTTCATGTCTAGACTATAATTGGTTGAGGCAATAGTTCTTCTAGATCTTTCTTAAGCCTTTGTTCTAGCTGGTTCTTCGATCCTGCCCAATCCTTGTGGTGAATTGTCACTGGGGTATTGACGGGTTGCTTGCTTCTGCTAGCAGAGTAAGTAGTTGTTGACTAGTGTAGGAGAGGTTCCTAGACTAGATAGTAACCTTGGTTTGCCACCGAGTCTACGGAGGTGGTAGCCTCTAGGTGGTGACAGCCCTATACAGTCTATGTAGTCCATCACGTTCGTCTCGGCCTGTAGGAAACCCCCCGAGGCTGTTAGTGGCTCCCCTTCTCATCCTTTTCTGTGAGTCGCGTGCACTTTATCCCGATGTTAATGCAATAGACTTGATCTTGGCTCTCTTAGTGTTGTTCTCTCAACCCCTGTATCTCTTAACCCGAGTGACCCAGATAGATAAAGTACCCAGGAATCCTCAATCTATTCTCGTTGTCCTCCCAGCTAGCTAACTCTTTCCTTTCCGAGCATCCTTGAGCTATGTGTCATGGTATATCCACTCTTATCCAATACCGTTATCCCCCGTCTTGTTAGTAGTGTACCCTTCTCTGATAGACTCGAATACTTGTTTACTAGTACTCTTGTCATAAGCTTCCGTGCGGAAATATAAATTACGGTACATTGGATTACTCCCTGGTGAAGTGCTACAACGGTAATTATGTGTGGTTACAGAATATTCATTTATTTTACTGAGCCATAAGAAAAACCACTGAAACACTCGTTACCCCATTACTAGGAATCACACTCCTGAAATTGGATCGTAAGAAGTGCCAACAAGCATTTCTGGCGCTGTTGTCCAAGAAGTAATTGGCTAGATTACTTTTAAACACTTATCTCGAGCTATCATAGTTGAGTATACCACTACTCAAGTGGGTTTATCCTTGCTCTCTCCGTTGGTCTTGTGTGAAGTAGAGCAGTGCATGACTGGTTTCCAATTACTGTCAAATTATCAAGATAAATACTGAGTCACTTGTGAGGAAAGTTCGACCCCGTGTCGTACCTCCTCAGAAGCAACTCATTCCGAGGAGCCCAGTCCTTCCCGTTGTTGACACGACATCTACATCGAGGATGACAAATAAGATGATCTGCGAGTAATCCACTCTATCGAGCGAGAACGTGCATGTTGGACCAACTCCACCAGTCGGAGATGGCAACTTCGAGCTCAAGCCAACCCTCATAACCATGGTTCAGGCTAGCCCATTCTGTGGCAAGCCTCACGAGGATGCAAACACACATCTTCAACACTTCCTGGAGATCTGCTACACCTTCACCATACGCGGAGTAAGTATTAATGCTATTCGCCTTTGTTTATTTCCATTCTCATTATTGGGTAAGGAGAAACAGTGGTTCTATGCTAACCGCGAAGCTGTAGACTCTTGGGATAAATGCACCAGCGCATTCTTACTAAAATTATTTGTGGTTGGGAAAACTAATGCCCTCCGGAATAAAATTGCTAGTTTCCAGCAGCTAAAAGATGAAACCGCCCCGGAGGCATGGGAACACCTCCAGGACTTTATCTCTGTTTGTCCTCACCATGGTATGCAGAATTGGTTTATCATCCAAACATTTTACCACGTGCTTAAGAGCTCCGCCTGTGAGTATTTGGACACTGCTGCTGGAGATGCTTTCTTCTCTCTTGAGGAGAACCGAGCGAAGGCCCTCATTGAGAAGATGGTGGAAAATCAAGGTTGGGGCGACGATCGCATCCAACCACGGACCCAAGGTGTCAACCAAGTTGAAGCTTTGGACATGCTCGCTGCCAAGATGGACCTCCTGATGAAGAAGCTGGAGGCCCCTGCTCAAGAAACGGTGCAAGCCATGGACGCTCGCATGACCTGCGAACTCTGTGGCAACACTGGCCATTCGGGGAATGAATGCCCCGAAACGCGAGAAGATGCCCACTAAGTCAACAACTCCAACAACAACGGGTACCGACCGAACAACTACGACAACCAAGGCTGGATCTCTTGAGGAGAGTCGTGTGAAGGCCCTCATAGAGAAGATGGTTGAGAACCAAGGCTGGTCTGATGACCGGGCTCAACCAAAGACCCGAGGAGTTCACCAAGTGTAAGCTCTGGACATGCTCGCTGCCAAGATGGACCTCCTGATGAAGAAGCTGGAGGCCCCTGCTCAAGAAACGGTGCAAGCCATGGACGCTCGCATGACGTGCGAGGTCTATGGCAATGCTGGCCATTTGGGGATTGATTGCCCCAAAACGCGAGAAGATGCCACTACATCAACAACTCCAACAACAACGGGTACCATCCGAACAACTACGACAATCAAGGCTGGAATTCACGCTCAAATCTCTCGTTCGAGAGGCCTCAACAAGGTAACATTTTCAATTCCAACAATTTCAATAATCAACCATCACTTAGAGATCTTGTGCTAGGCCAGGGTAAAATCAATGAAAATATTAGTAAGAAGTTTGCTGCTAATGACAAAATCCTGGAAAGCATAGATTCTAAAGTGAAATCATTCTCTTCTGCTATAAAAAGCCAATTGAGCTTTAATAAAATGATTGAAACTGAAGTTGCTCAATTGGGTGCCGCTATTCCTGTTGCTAAATCAGGGAAGATTCGGGGGCAACCCGAACCTTCCATTGAAATAGTTAAGGTTGTTACTACAAGACAGGGTAAGACGTCTCGCAGTATGATCTGTGTTAACCATGTAGGTGAAATCTCATACGTTGAAGTACAAATACCAAGAATGACATACCTGCCAAAAGCCGCTAAAAAGGCAATCATGAAGACCCCTCCGAAAAGGAAGGAAGATCCTGTGGTGCCCATTATTCAGTGTACGATTTGGAATCATCGCATTGATGATGCACTCTTCGATATGGGAGCCAGCGTCAACATCATGTCTAAGGTACTATTTAAGAAGTTACGCTATTCCACTTTGTCTCCTACAAATGCCCAGGTACAACTTGCGGACTCGACCATTCGCTATCCAGAGGGAGTAATTGAAAATGTTCCAGCCCAAATCTGGGGATACTATGTCCCTACGGACTTCGTCGTCCTTGACACGGGGAGCGATTATTCATTTCCCCTTGTGTTGGGCCGGCCATTTTTAAACATTTCCCGGGCTAGGATCGACATGGAGACAAAAGAAGTCTTGTTCCGTATCAGCGGGATGAAGATTTATTTCAAGTTTCAACCTCGGTAAGAGCAGAAGATGAAAATCACTGAAGAAAGGAGGAGTCCTACTCGCGGACTTTAAACACGAGCTCTCGCCGCGAGGAAAACTGGTATGTATCTCATGTTTCCCTTCCAAATTTTAAATTTCCATGATTGCTTTTGCCTGTTTCCCTTCCTAAATATGTGAACCACTTGTGCAATTAATTTGAAAGAGAGTAGAAAATTACAAGCTTGGTAAAAATAAATGGAGAGCATGCTGAATTTTAATTGAATTGGGTACATCTTGCAAGTCCTATCATATTTACCCCTTTCCAAAGTGCTTCATTTATTTCTTTTCACAACCAACCAGCACAAACATGTCCACCCCACTTCACATGGCCGCACACAGTCAATTCTATCACAAACATGGCAGCATGGGAGTGACTCCACTAAATTCCACTTTGGTCATGTCAAATGTGCATCTTACCTACCAAAAACCACCAAAGTGACCATACCCTAGTGTTGGACCTATGAAAGATTTTTGTGCTGGTGGGAGGCAATGTGGGCAGCACCCACATGGGCACTTCGGCCGAACAAGCCTGGTTCGGCCGAACCAGGCCAGTTCAGCCGAACCAGCCCGGCTGACCGCCTCTGCCTATAAATGCTGCCCCTTGCCTCCTTGTTTGCTGCACCATTCGGTTCTAACAATTTCCACTATGAATCTCTCTCTCTCTCTCAAGTTCTTGCTCATGTTCTTGCTCAAGTACTTTTCTAGTTCTTGTTCATGTTTGGTTCACTTGCATTGAGAAAAACACAAAAATATTTCCCTTTGGTTTGATATTTGTGATGCAACTTGAACGTGTTTGTGGTGGTCTTAGCATCCCACAAGAAGGACTGACTTTTTTGTGGAGGTTTTCAATTCCCGCAAGAATGACTAACCCTCGAATGACTGATTTGTTTTACTTGTGCTAAACTCATATATTCAGTCCTTCGGGTAGTCGTTGCGCTAACCTTTTGTAGGCACCATGTCGAAGTGATTCCCTTTCCGACGTTCCAGCCGCCTGAACAAACGCTCGGGAGAGGACGATGTTGGGATTTCCCCAACACCATCTCGTGGCTCGAGCCGGATGGAGTTGGATGAGCCAGGAGTTACTGAAATGGGCAAAGGCTCTGCCTCTAACCCAGCTTGGAAACTCCTGAGCGAGGACGACATCATCCTCCGCTTGGACCTTTCGTCAAGCTTTCAACATGCTGCACATCAAGGACTTCGAACATACTCATGTTTACGAGCATGACCTGCTCGTGAAGACGGGGATGATCAGCGAGTTCGTCGAGGTGTTTCACGCCATCGGATTGGAAAGCTTTTGGCAAGTTACAGAACCAGATTCGCGTCTCCTTACCCTTGAATTTCTTTCTACACTTTCTTCAGGGAAAGAGGAGATTCAGTTTTGATTTTTAAACCAAGAGCATTCTTGCTCTTGGAGGGACTTGAGTGTGGCTCTGGGTTTTGATCGTCGTTGTTCTTTAGAGCCACCAAGGTTTTGAGAAAATTTAACTGAGATGACTTTTGGTACAAGATTTCTGGGGACACGAGATGTACGACTCCCCGTACAAACGAGATTCATAACCCCACCTTGTGTTTCATGCATTGGTGGCTGGCTATGACCGTGTTGCACTGGTCAGATTTGCGTTCGGTTAATGTTGTCGAATTGCGGTTACTTTATGCTATGGTCAAGAAAGTTGTTGTTTCCCCTGTCCAAGACTTGGTTGCCCACTTGTTTTCTATGCCCTCTCGTGTTGGTAGCGTGGCTATGACTTCTCTAGTCACTCGCCTTGCTACCTGCCTAGGTGTCCTTGGGAATGCCTAGCTAACATACATCGCAACAGAACGTCCTATCGTGGATGCCGAGCATTTCGTGCAAGGCCACATGATGCGAAGGACGTTCGACGGGAACCTTGTCATGATTTATCGTGGTTATACAACCGAAGTCCCGCTGCCTTGCATGGAACTTGGGTTGTATACCGCTCGGAAACTGACCCTTCGTTTGAGTGCTGGGTTGAATGATTCTCCCCCATGGAGAGAACCATCCCAACACAGTGTTTTAGATACAGGGCCAGTTACCCAGGGGCGAGCCAAAAGAGATGTTGGCCTCACTACTTCATAGGAGCCAGCCGGATCACCATCGCAACCGCACCGCCATACGTCGGGCTTCAAAGAGGCGTACGAGCAGTACACTAGCGCTGGGATGTCTAGAGCAGGAGGCTCTGGACAACCCCAGGGGCCGGAGTACTTTACCTCGGGCCAGTGGGACTACGTATAGAGTTTGAACTTTGGGTATTCCCAGGGGTACAGATATGGAGGGACGTATGACAGTACGTACTAGCTGTACTACCCTGGACATTCCTAGTCTGCACGCTACATCATGCCGAGTGGGTACGACATTGGTCGGGAGCTGTCTTACCTCTCCGACCGGGTTGATGTCATCGACGACCGTACCCGCAACATGGAAGACACTCTGGAACGCCACTCCCAGTACCATCAGGAGAACAGCTCCGTGCTGGACTCCATAAGGTATTGTAACACCCAAAAATGACCCATTTAAATTTTTTAGTAATTAATTGGCTTTTATTTTTATTGTTCATATTTAATATAGGTTAAATGAAATTATTTATGAATATTAAGATTAAATATAAGTTGTAGAAATATTTTTGTTGCATTCATGCTGCTGCATTTAATTTTTGTATTGTTTGTGATTCAGACGAGAATTTAAATTTATTTAAATTCAAATTTGAATCACCTTGTTTGGAGCCCTAGAAAAGTTATTCCAGCCAAGTCTACTTTTGCTCCCTAAGCTTTTTCCCCGGTCCACTTTCACACCCCGTACTTTCCTTCCCGCTCAGCCCAGCTCCCCCTCCCTTTCCTTTCCCCCTGGCCCGCTCTTCCCTCTCGGCCCACTCCCGCGCGGCCCGGTAGCAAGCCGGTCCAGCAGCCACCCCCTCTCGCTTCTTCCACTGCCAGTGGGCCACGCCCGTCAGATCCCTCTCCCTCCTCTCGCCCGCGCCCCCTCCTTCCCCGGCGCTAATCGCACCACCCCGGTCGGCCTCCCCGCGCCCTTCCCTGCAATAGTGGGCCCGCCGAAGCTTCGTGGCACCTTCCCCCGCCCCACTCCCTTCCTTTCCCGGCACGCCCGAGCAAGGCAAGTAACCCCGCCTTAGGAAACCCCCCCATCGTCGGCCGCCACCGATCTCCAGCTCACCTGCCCAATACGCCCCCCGAGCCCTATTTAAGCACCCCTGCACGCCCCTGAGCCTTCACCACCCCTCTCCCACGCCTCCCGAGCACCCCATCGCCATCTCCGCGCAACACCGCCGCCCCCCTTCCCCGTCCGAGCTCCGCCACCGTCGACAGTCCGCCACAGCGCCGCTCCGGCCAAGTCGACCCTTCCAGGAGCATCACCCAAGGGTAAGGACCGCGCCGAACTCTTTTCCCCTCTCTCTTTCGCCCCCTAGCATCCCCGTCCCCCTCGCCGGAACACCACGGCCGCCGACCACCGTCGGCTATCGCCATCACCACCCAACCCACGACTTGCACACCCCAGGTGGACTCGCCATGCTCCCTTGTTGTCGTAGAGCCCGTCCAAGCGCCATTTGGGGCCCCCTAGCTCAAGTTCGGTCGAACTCCGGCGAGCCCCCGCCCCTACCGAGCGGTGCCGCCGCGAATCCCTCTCCCGCCAGCGACCCCCTCTCCCCGAGCCGATCTGGATCGTTGGATCCAGATCCAACGCTCCCCAGCGCTCGAAGCCCCCGGTCAAACCAAGGTGTACCGGTCAGCGAGCGCCATTTTTCTAAAGAGCCCTCCACTTTTTAGTAATCAACCTGCGGTCCTGTTTAATTCAAAAGTAATTCCAGATAGGTCCTATTTTTAATGAAAACCCCCTGAGCTTTTAGGAATTAGAACCCGCCGTCCTTTTAGTCATTTTTGCACGTTAGACCTTTGGTTTTTAAGCGTATTTATGTATAGGTCCCTAGTTTCTTCAAAATAAGCCCCTGGAACTTTTAAAAACTTGCCAGCAGGTCCCTAGAACTTAGAAAAGCCGTATCTTTTTCGTTTTAGCTCCGCTTAGTGTGATTTTTGTGCTCATGTGTTCATAGTGAAGCGTAGAATATTTCTAGAACTTTTATTTGTACTGTTTCCACTATTTGGTGTACTGTTCTAATAGATTATTATTTGTTTGCATGTATTGGTTTGCGTACTCGCTTGTATGATGATTCGTGTCCAGTCGGTGAGCCGTACGCTTTGGAGTTCGAGTACATGGAGGACTTTCCAGAGCAGGACCCACAGCAGCATCAGCAGCCGCCACCCTTCGAGGAAGGCAAGTTATAGCACGGACAATCCTTGCTACCTAATCACTTGTATTAAATTAATTCATACTTGCATGTGTCTAAATTTGATGTACCAATAAGGTTGTACCATTAAGGTTTACCTTGGGTTTATTGCATATGGGTAGAATCTTTGCTAAGCACAGCTACTTTCATCATTGCTATATTGTTAATCATGACTTAATGGTTCACTTTAACATAATGATAAAACTTGGTTTTTAGCAACTTGGTTTAGGGAGCTAGAGCATGTGCTTCGTGCTTTGCTCTAGTGTCTCTCCGTAAGGTCCAGTTCTTAAAGCGGCAACCCAGGAGCCTGTCGCCACCGCTAGAACTATTATGGCTCTAGTCTTGGTCAAGTAACCTGTACGTCTCTAGCTTGTTAGTGGTTACTGGAGTGGCCGACGGCGCTTTGAGAACCACTCGTGAGTGTATGGTTTGATCCACCGAGGACGGGTGATCCGTCAGCTATGCCCCCGTGAGGCACATTCTCGTGTTGGGAGTCCCTGCGATGGGGAACTCCGCACGCTGTGCATTGTTGGGTGTGATGCCCGCGCTCTGGACGCCATTGACCCCCTTATGGTGTGACTCCGTAGGCGTACGTCGATCTCAGTGCCTAGGGCCATACTACCTGTGTTGTACCATAGCGGCCACTGTCTTGTTAGGGTTTCTTGTGAAAAACCTCGTAGCGTCCCTATGCGGTCACACCTCGGTAGTGTGATTTGTGAGGTCTGATCGACCTTTGCGTGGTTGGGTTTAAAGTTCTTTTGAGCTTTTACGTGACTGGTGGGTAAAGAGCGAAACCTCTGCAGAGTATAAAATCTATCATGATAGCCTTGCTCAGGGTCACGAGCGGCCTGGATCCTTTTTGATTAGAAGATAATGTTTATTTATTTAATGTCACTTATACGTTATTAATTGGGTTACAACCGGGTATCATTCACTTGTAGTAATTGGGTTAATGTTAAAATAAACCAACTAAAATGCTAATGCAGTTAAGCCGTGTCTAGCCTATTTTGAGCCTTCATACCCGTGCTATACTTGCTAAGTAATTGTTTACTCACACTTGTCATTTATTAAACAAAATCCCGGATGGGTAAACAGATTGGTGAAAGGATCAACACTAGGCCTAGAGGGGGGGGGGAGTGAATAGGCGCAACTGAAAATTATCAAAAATAACTTCGCGAAATATTAGATGAACCGTAAACTACCGGAAATTTCCGCCTACTACCGGAAATGTCCGGTGACTGCTCGAGAATTAAATCACAAGATGAATAAGAGCAACACCAACAAATCTATATGAATCAATATGTTGTTATGGAAGTAAGTTACCCTTTAGAACCTTTACTAATAGCTAGAACTTCACCAATGATTAGATCGAGACAAACGAGTGAAAAGCTTAGCAAGAACACGAGGAACTAGATGAACACGAAAAACAATGATCACAACGAAGACACAAGATTTAACCCGAAGTTCACTTCCACAAAGGAAGCTACGTCTCCGTTGAGGGCCTTCGAAAGGCGAGCTTATCAACTCCAAGCCACTTTCCTCCACTTAGTCACCACAAAGGAGCTAAGTT
>OAMR01001054.1:5406-45066 GCA_900205405.1 Echinochloa crus-galli
CTCCACAAAAACATTCATCCATCACAAAGATCCAGATCAAACATGTTTTCAACCAACCAACCATTATTACATCGCATCGTCCTCGCAGGAACGGATATTGAACAAAACTGTAAAAGAAAGGGTAGACATCTAAAGACTCCTAGCCGAGACGAGTAGCAGCTCCTGGGGCGCCATAGCGAAGCTTCTTGCGTGGAGGAGACGAGGTGGTGCAGTGCGGCATCATCTCCTCAGGGGGCACCTGTCCTGCGAGCTGTGCCTCCAAGCGAGCAATCTTGGCGTGAGCATCCTGGAGCTTCTCATGCAGACTCTCGACCTTAGAAGTTGCACGCTCCAAGTCTGTGTTGACCGCAGCAGTGACTCGAGCCAGGATATCAACACGATCATCCCCGGTCTGAGCAGCAGGTACCTCTGTGTCCTCAGTACCAGCCTGACGGCTAGGCACGTGACGGTAGTCGGAGTGGTGCAGTGTCTCACGGAAGCGGTAGCTGTAAGACCAGAGAGCCCTCCTAGCAGCATCACTGACGGCAGCATCCTCAGTGGAGAAAGGAACAGTGCTGTGATGCGTAGTGCGAACTCTCCATCCTGTAGCAGTCCCAGGCAAAGGCACACGGATGTGCACCTCTGCAATGAAGTAGTCCTCCAGTCCAGGCTCCTTGTAGTGCTCAACCACATAGTTCGGCTACATAGAAAATCCCAGGTGCACCAACAACTCCTCCAGCAGAACGCAGAACTGTCCACCCTCGTCCACCGTGTAGTGCTCATGATATTCAGGTCCACGAGGGCGAGGCTCCTCTTCTGGGACTTCCTCGGGGTCTTCTTCTGGGTCTTCCTCCTCATTGTTGCCATCATCAGCTTGATCATCGGCATCCATGCCAGAACTGCTCCCATCACTATGCTCATCATTGCTGCTGTCATCCCTAGAATCATCTGGGTCTCCTCCAGCAGCATCGGCGTCAGGAGCGGCTGGTGGCATCACTATGTTTCCATCAGCATCGACCTCCAGAGGGGCGCCATCGAACAGCTGGGGTGGCTCCTCTGGGTCTTCTTCAGCTTCTACCTCCGGCTGTACCTCCGGCTCTGCCTGTGGCTCTGCCTGGACCTCAGGCTGTACTTCCACTGGAGCTTCCTGAGCTGGTGCCTCTGCCTGGTGCTGTAGAACAAATGGTCCAGCTGGGCGAAGGCCTCCAGTGCGCATGCGTGCAGTCTGATATTCCCTGACCATCTGAATAAGGCAGAAGCTGAACTCAGTATAGAGAAAAATCAAAATGATGAAATTTTAACAAAGAACAAAAATAAATTAGATTTTTATGCTTAAATAAGGAGATTTTGAAAGATGACATGGCTTTCTAGATCATGAATCCTTAATTTCCGACCAGTTCTAACTTAAGGCTGCGTCCTACAGTCAAAACTGCTCTGATACCACTTTGTCACACCTGAATTTCCAAGTGCATTTCATATGTGCGCCAGGATCATGTTTACACACATATGATAGACAAGAGTGTAATATCATAGCACAATATTCAAACGTACAAGAGATTTATTACAATATTCTTATTACACTCTCGGGAGACACGAAGGTCTTTAACGAAAACAACGATAACTAGGAGAAGCGTCTCCATCCTTCCACAGGCGTCTTGACTGGGGGAAACGCAAGCCTCAGAACTCGTCGTAGTCGCTGTAGAATTCTTCCCCATTGTTCTCCTCTGAATTAGCAGCAGCAAGTGTGAGTACACCTAACTAGGTACTCAGCAAGCGGGGGGAAATGCAAGGCCACAAGGATGGGCTATGGTTCACAGCAGTGAGCTTTTTAAAGTTGGTCAAGTTTTATTAGCAATTTCCTATTAGCTAGATGTAAGTTTATACCAACCCACTTAAGCATTTAGAAACATCTCATTCCAAAAACCATGAGTAAAACCACAATTTAAATTCCATCTTTAAGTTCAATTATCATGTGAGGGTCCAAGCCGCTCTTGACCGTGAGCACGGCTGATCGATCAGGTTTCACTCTGTAGAGGTTGTACACTTGGAACGGACCTTGATGTCTTGGTACATCTTAGTGCTGCCTGGGTGGATCGAATAAGCTGAGTCATGTGCCTCTCTCAGAATCATCTCTCTGATCTGCGCTATGTCTGGCACACATATCCTCTTCCCATGCCAAAGAGTTCCCTGATCATCAACTCGGAATCCAGGGCCTTTCCCAATGCAACATTCCCCACAATCTCTCGGATCTTCTCATCCTGCAGCTGACCTCTCCGGATCTCCTGCTCGAGTGTGGGCTCTACTGCCATCTCGGTGATGCTGGTGACGAATCCCAGACTCATCCTCTCAAACTCTCAGCTGAGCTCCTCAGGCAAACAGTGTCCAGTGATCCTGTTCACATAACTCCTCCTGCTCAGAGCATCTGCCACCAAGTTGGCCTTCCCTGGGTGATAATGGATCTCCAGATCATAATCCTTGATCAGCTCCAACCATCTGCGCTGTCTCATGTTCAGATCTGACTGAGTGAAAACATACTTGAGGCTTTATGATCAGTGTAAATGTCACATCTGTGCCCAATCAAGTAATGTCTCCAGATCTTCAGGCATGCACAACAGCTGCCAACTCCAAGTCGTGCGTCGGATAGTTCTGCTCATGCTTCCTTAGCTGCCTGGACGCATACGACACGACTCTGCCCTCCTGCATGAGGACGCAACCCAGTCCTAGACGGGATGCATCGCAGTAGATGGAGAAACTCTTAGCCAAATCTGGAAATATGTCACACCCGATTTTCGAAGGAAAACCAAGTGCATTTCATATGTGCGCCAGGATCATGTTTACACACATATGATAGACAAAAGAGTGTAATATCGAAACACAATGTTCTAAATTACAAGAGATTTATTATAGTATTCATATTACACTCTCGGGAGACACGAAGGTCTTTATCGCGGAACAAGCGATAGCTAAATGAAGCGTCTTCAGCTTTCATCTTCCACAGGCATCTTGACTGGGGGAGAGCGCAAGCCTCAGAACTCATCGTAGTCGCTGTAGTATTCTTCTCCATTTCCTTCTTCTGAATCAGCAATGGCAAGTGTGAGTACACCTAACTAGGTACTCAGCAAGCGGGGTGAAAATGCAAGGCCACAAGGATAGGCTATGGTTCACAGCAGTGAGCTTTTTAAAGTTGGTCAAGTTTTATTAGCAATTTCCTATTTACTAGATGTAAGTTTATACCAACCCACTTAAGCATTTAGAAACATCTCATTCCAAAAACCATGAGTAAAACCACAATTTAAATTCCATCTTTAAGTTCAATTATCATGTGAGGGTCCAAGCCGCTCTTGACCGTGAGCACGGCTGATATATCAGTTTTACACTCTGCAGAGGTTGTACACTTTCACCATAGCTCGTGTTCCCCATGTTGCCCGGGTTTGCAAGGCCCTTAAACACTTCCGAGGTGAGTGTCTAGGGGTCCACTTCGAAGCCTTTACAAAGGTATGCGAAAGTCCAACAACCCGCAAGAGTTACAGCTAGGGCGGACCACAACCCTCCCTAATGGTCAGCACCTTAGCAAAGGTTGCTACCCCAAGAGGACCGGGCTGTACCCCTGCAACCCCAAACCCCCTCTGCTCCTTCCGGATAAGGCCATCAGTACAATCACACCCCTAATTAATTGGCTAAGGTCAGAGCCCATTGACACTATGGTTGCACTGTTTTCTTGGGTGGTTCTCCATGTTCCGATTAAACCATAGTTCTCTTGTATTAACAAACATTTCACCATCATTTTACCATCGAAGTTGTCATGATCAACATTTTAATAAGTTCCAAATTTTACCATTCCCAAAGTATAGCAACGCTAAGCATATCTAACCCAAAAACAGAGAAGCTCAGGGGCTTAAACGCTAAAAACAGGACCTAAGTGCAAGGATTCTTTCTGGTGGAAGGACCGGCTTGAAAATTATAAAGAGCTGAGGGTTCTTTTTGCAAAACAGCCATGGCTGACTTGGGTTGACCGTTATGTGGCCGGTTTGACTCGGGTTAGGCTCAAATCTGAGCCGTTGATCGCGCGATGGACGGCTGCCAGAGGCGGTGGCGGTCGGGCGGCGGCGGGGACGCCGGCGCACGGCGGCGCCGAGCGGGGAGCGGCGGCGCATCGCCTGAGTTGGCTCGAACTCGAGCTACAGAGCTCGGTTTTGGGTGCGGGATGGCTCTATGGCTTCAGGGTGACGAGGCGAGCACGGCCAGGGGGTTCAAGTCGGTGCTAGCACAGCGGTGGAGGCGCTCGACGTTGAGCAGAGGCGGCGCGGCTCCGACGAGGTGGTTGGGCGAGCTAGCGGGCGGAGTCAGAGAGGGAAAAGTGGTCGGGCGGCTTTGTTACCTCGATGCAAAGCTTCCTGAGTGGTCGAATCGGGTGGAGAGCGACCACGGCGGCGGATCGACGACGGGGTCGGAGCTCCGGCGAGGGCGATCGGCGCGGGAGCGAGCTGCGCGAGGTGTGTGCGAGGGCCGAGCGGTCAAGTGCGGTGGTTGGAGCTCGGCCGTGGTATTTATAGGGTGGAGGGAGGGAGAGAGAGAGCCGGACACGACAGGGTCGAGGTCGCCGGCCATTAATGGCGCTCGGTTTTGGAGGGCTCGGTGGAGGCGGCAGTTTCGAGTGGGGAGTGGTGTGGCGGAGGCGGGAGTGCTCCACTGAGCGATTAAGGCCGCTCGGTGGAGGGGAGAGGAGGAGGCGAGGGAGAGGGAGCGGCGTCGGGAGGTCGGCGGCGCGGCTGTTGGCGTGGCTGGAGGTAGAAGGAGAGCCTGACGGGTGGGCCCCGCCTGTCAGCGGCAGAGAGAGAGGAAAGGGAGCTGGGCCACAGGTGGGCCGAAAGAAAGAGATGGGCCGGCGGAAGGGAAAAAGAGAGAGAGGGGTGAGCGGCTGGGCCGAGGGAGAGAAAGAGAGATTGAGAGAGAGTTTAGGGAGGGGTTTCTCCATCATCATCACCTTCATTGTAAGACTCTTCATCTTGAATGTCATTACTTTGAACTCCCCCTTGATCTAGGTCATGATCATGATCGTCACCATGAGCTTGATCTTGATCTTGTGAGGAATTTGGAGGTACGACACTTGTTGATGATGATGGATCATGATTGAACATGGTTTCCGAGACTTGGTCTTGCTCTTCATCATCCTCTTGAGATTCTTGAGGTTTCACTTCTCCAAGACTTAGCTTCTTAATTGCTTGACTTGGCGGTTCTTCATCTACAAGGTCATTTACAACTTGCTCTACTTGAGAGCCGTTTGATTCATCAAATTTCACGTCTACCGTGATCTCAACACAACCGGAGGCTTTGTTGAAAACCCGATAGGCATGTTCGTTAGTACCATAACCAAGTAGAAAACCTCCATCAACCTACATATGGAAACCTATACAAGTATATTGACAAACAACATTATTGCGAGTCCATACTAATACCGTACAACATCGAGTGAGTACATACACACGCTTCTTCTTATACTGTCTTTGTACTATTTCATTTCTGATTATAATGTATACATGTACACAGATTCCACTGGCTCCTACTCATATTGTGCCCTGACCGGGGTGTCGTCAACGTCTTTGATTCGTTGCACACTCCAAAATGGAAACTACAGAACATCAGTGACATGATGACAAGTTGATGTATATTTTCCCCTAATTAATTCACCCCTTACACTCGCAATGACTTAACTCAATTTTTTTGTTCGCAGGGTGTGGGTTCAATTTCGTAAAGATCACCCTGGTATTGACCATGAAACACTGAAATGGAACATTGGCTTTCCGGTAAGCAAGTAATTTGTACATGTAGACCTCGGCTAATATATTATATGAATTTTACTTAATTTCTTTTTGTCGACAGTGTGCCAAACAGGGGCCGGGAAACAATTTATGTGCATACTATGTTTGCGATTACATGTGGAATTGGGGGCATAAAAAGATTACACAGCATGATATCATGGTATGTACACATTTCCATTATTATTAAGTGCACAATTATTGTCTCCAATTCGGCGGTGCCAATATCTTTTAGTTATTTGTAAATTATAGATGGTGAAGCTGAAGGAAGAGTGTCTAGAGAAAGAAAGAATCGACGCAATTTCAGAACAGCTCGTCGGATGGATCTGGGACGAGGTCGTCAATCCCCGAGGAGAATACCACGTCGCAAGATTGGAGGACGTGCCGGACAGCTCAAAAAGTCATGCAACATCCTAAGTTGTAAATACAGTTTAAATAATAACTCGAGTGCAATATAAATTTTGTAATATATATGTCTTATATTTGTAAATATATATCTTCTATTTGATATACAGCTAATATAAATATAGAGTCGGCCGAATACGCATTAGAATACACGTATTAGAATATATACGTATATATAAACGTGCATGTATGCCTACTGAAAAAAGCAAAAAAAAAAAAAAGAAATCCGGGTCCTTTAGCACCGGTTGTGGACAGCAACCGGGGCTAAAGGCCCTGCTAAAGGCGCTGCGGGGGCAGGCCCTTTAGCACCGGTTGCTGGCTGCAACCGGTGCTAAAGGGACCCTTTAGCACCGGTTATTGAACCCGGTGCTAAAGGGTTACCCCTTTAGCCTCGGATTAGTGGCACCGGGTGGGAAACCCGGTGCTAAAGTCCTTTCCCACCCGGTGCGGATGTCATCGATTCTGGTAGTGGTGCCTGCTGAATCTGCGAGAGGTGAGGTGCCGCGACTGCCATGGCGAGGGGATGCGACCCACTGCGCCAGAGGGGGAGGCGACCTAGCCCCATGCCTGCTGAATCCGCGAGGTGAGGTCCGGCAACTGCCATGGCGAGGGGATGCGACCCACTGCGCCTGAGGGGGAGGCGACCTGGTCTCGTGCCTGCTGAATCTGCGAGAGGTGAGTTGCGGCAACTGCCATTACGAGGGGGTGCGACCCACTGCGCGTCTGCGCCCGAGTAGGAGGCGACCTGGCGCGCTGAGGAGTAGCGGCGTGGCTCATCCGGTCTGTGATGTCGATTTCGACTAGAGGCCTCGCCCTGAAGCAAGAGGATGCGGCACCTTCGGCAAGACGACATAGTAGAGAGCGCCATCGACGAGGGGCCAGTGAATCCGGCAAGGGGCGATGGATGGTCATGAATCGATTGAGGTAAATGTGTTCCCCTATGTGCCTGTTTTTCTGTAGCTCATCAGATCGAACTAGGTGTGTCCTTTTCGATTCACTCTAATTTCAATAGGATTGAATTGGCGAGGGATCCCACTGATCTGGTTTGCTAACTACTCTATGGTTCAGAACTGACCGGATGGTAGTAGATGTGCAACCTACATCTCTGTTTGGTATATGCGTGGTCTGATAGGATTTATCAAGTTCAGATTCACTTTAGCCGTATATTCTTTTACTCATCTGCTTTTTTCTACAATGATAGACACACCATCTGAGCACACACTAGCTAGTGTCAGACTTTCAATTACATAGGCGTGTGCAATTATAGGTTAACACTTGAAGCACTAAAGTCTATGGACACATTCAACCAAGCTTAATTACTCGAAGTAAATTAATACAAGAGATCTAGCAGTGTCACCATTGTTAAACCATATACAAATGTATTGATCCAAACAATATAGGTGACAAAATGTGAACAACTAGGCAAGCATTTTCATCGTGGACAGACTATTATGGCACCAACCGTCAACCGGCCAGATAGATCTACTTGTGGTATAGGTATTTTTATTTTGATATTTTTTTGCATCAGTTTAAGTCTCACATTATTGTCATGTACATGATGGTCTATATATTTTTCTTTGTGATGTATATGTGGATCCACTGGATACTTAGAGCAATGCATTTTTTTTCTGTGTGATGTTTACCGCTATTAACCCCTTCTTCCTTATACAATAAAGAATTCAGTGCACCATAGATGTTAGTTGTCACATACTAGATTTTCTTTTTTTTTTCCAGAAACATTCTCATAATGTTGATCAATATGTTCTTATTCTGTTCATTGAGCTCTCATTTTAATGTAATATGTCCAATATGAATCATCATTTGCAGTTTTGATTATAGTATGCCGAGTTAATCTTATCATCGTTAATCATTTATCTTGGGTCTAAATATAAACTTGTGCTAGTGCAGTAAGTTTTAATAGGAATAAAGATAACTAGTAAGGTGCCTTTTTCATGACTAAAGTGGCCAGAAACCTCCAATGTGTCTCTCTCTAATACAGTAGCCATGACAAGCTTATCAAGTTTCATGGTTACATGGCCTTTTAATGTGTTTTACTTTGTGCACCACTCTTTCTTTTTCTGTATAATATTAACATAGCATTTTGATGTTTACCTCAGAAATGAACTAGTTTATTTTCGAAAAGTAACTTGTCTGTATTTATATGAACCACGAAGTAAGTTGTGAATAATTTGAATGTGAAAGAAAGTAAGTTGTCATTGATTTTCACAATAGAGGAAGTAACTTCTTTGTAATATAGATACAATAGCTTGTGACTATTTTCAAATGGCATAATAACTAAGTTTTCGCTAATGCTTTTTTGTTCATCAACATGCTCCTTTTTAAAACCTAAACAATATAAATTGCAGTCACCCAGTAGTCTTCCCTTATTGCGGTCACAATATAAATTGCAGTCACCCAATAGTCTTCTCTTAATGCGGCCACAATATAAATTATAGTCACCCAGTAGTCTTCCCTTATTGCGGCCACATCTTCCAAATGATACGTAGATCTGTACTAATCATATCATATTTTCAAGCAATTTTGTATAAATAATAGCAATACCAGTAGAACAATTTGAACATTTTCCCTACTTGTGTCTTTTGTAGGTGCATATTGGGCGGCAGTGTGTTAAGAAGCCGTTGATTGGCACATATTCAGCAAGTATATGTCCCAAACATATACCTTATAGCCATTATCATTGTAATTTTGATATGTTAATACTTCCAACCCCCTTGTTTAGCTCTTAGATAATTTCCATGTTTTGATGTGTTGATAGGATAATGTGTTTAGATGCACACGATCTTTTTAACCATACCTACTTTATCTATCTCTGACTATGTATTCTTAAAACAGACAAAAATGAATAAACGGTACTTAAAGAATTAGTAAGTAACTTTGTCACCTTTTGTCTGATCTAGAAAGTAACTTATCATTGACTTACATGAGTTGGAAAGTAACTTGTCCTAATTAGAAATACATAAGAAGTAGCTTGTCGATGTTACATGATACAGAAAGTAGCTTGCACCTACTTTGTAATGAACGAGTACCTTAGTGACTATGATCTGTTGTACTTTGTTAATCCTTGTTTCCTGGTGATGGAACGGAAGCTTGGGAAGGATATGACCATCCTTTTTGCTTTCCTCTTGTTATTATTTCTGGTGGCTAAGATTTTGAGTCTACCTAAATTTTTCCCCTTATCTTCAGGTGTTTGCTCAATGTTCTGTATGAGTTATTGCATTGATGATGGTTTTATTAGTTATCAATGTTACCTAAATACTTGTAGTTTTCTACAAACATAGTATTATATTCATGTAATGTCCATAAAAAATGTTGGAATTTGAGCACCAGAATGTATTGTGCTCAGCCAAGACAATTACTTGTTGACATTTATTTTCCTCGCTGATTACCATTGTTCTATATGAGTTGTTTAGCTTTCATGTATATTATTGTGTTGGTTATGGTGTAACATTTCCTGCTAAGTTCTCTATGTATTGCCTCTATAACATACTTGTTTGGTGTTGGTTGCTTTATCAGTAATGGTTATGACCTTCTTTGTGAATTTATTAGTAAAAATTGTATGTGTATGGCTAATTCCTTGCTATGTGAACTACCTAAAAACTTGTTGAGACCGTCACAAATTTAGGTTCTATGTTGCTCATAGAAACTAGCAACATGATCGTTTTATTTCAGTGGTCCATGTATTGCCTGTTGTAGTCATAACAACAAAACCTCTCTTGTTTTAGAAATAACTGACGTGCAGTTTCTTGTACTTCTTGCTCTTCCAAACAAATTTTTGGTGCACCAATATTGAGGTGAAATAAGCTCATCCTTGCAACTACACAACAGGTAACTTTGTCATGGTGCACCTGATTTTAGGAAGTAACTTTTCGACATTCCACATTGCTAAGAACGTAACGTCATTGTTTTTGCATGGTAAAGGAAAGTAACTTATCCATACATAAAGTCAGTAGCTATAAAATCCATCGCAGAAAATATAACTATGATTAATTTCTGTTATGCAAGAAGTAACTAGTTTATTTACTTTATATGCAAAGTAACTGAGCAAATATATTTTAGGCTAATGCCACTGTGCAATATGGAATTTCTTAGTTGCAACTCTATAATTTTTTCTGAGCTGAGGACTGCATTTAAAGCTTGCTGCAATCTGTTAGGTAGGGGCTGGGATATAAAGGTTGTTGAGTTTTGAGAACTAAAATGAGAAAGTAACTTATCAATGGTTTACACGAGAAAGAATGTAACTTGTCACCAATTTGCACAATAGAGAAACCAACTTTCTTAATGCTTAAGTTATCATAGAAGTAACTTGTCCTTATTTATGTTAATTATGACGTAACTTATCAACATGGCTCAACGACCTGTGAAATGGCCAATGAAACATTTTGTCAAACATGTATGATGTCTCCTAGTACCTACCACATTGTGCTAATCAATTCAGGGTGTTGGCTTTAGATGTACAACGGCCAGGCTCTGTATTTCTTCTCTGTAGGTCAGCTCGACAATTTCTCCTTGCAGATTTAGCAACAGGACATATATATAGTGTGTAGTGTCTGTTACATTGACTAGTGATGTGGTCATTGCCTTCATTGTTTATTCTTTTTCCTATAAGCCAAATCTTTACATGCTTGATATGTTCAGTAGTACATGAGTAGCTCGTGCCTTATGTGTTTAAGTTTGTGAATGGTTATTTTCATGTCACAGAGATCTTTAACTTGAGTAATCCTATATTAGCTTCAGTATCAGCTTGTAAGCTTTCAGTGTTCTATTACAGTAGCAGCTCAGCTGCATTTTCTTTGGTACCAACATCAGGTAACTAGCTAGTTGGATTCACAAAAGATTCATTTTTCATGGACTATCACTTTCATGCTACAATATCCAATAATTAGGCAATCATTGCTTACTCTATTAGATTATTAATTAAGTTTTGCATGGCCGGTTGTAGTTATTAGTGGTGTATTTATTTCATCGAATACATGTTTGGCCAGTGCTTTTAATTCTACAATACCAAGTTTATGTGTTGGCCAACTAGTAGCAATACTAACTTGCTTAGTATGGTAAAAGCCTAAATGATGGTTCTCCTTAATGTTTTTGCAAGCTAATCAGTTCCCATGTTAATTGATTTACTATTTGATGTAGCTCAACATGTCACTACTAATATGGTCACCACTAAAGTTAAAAAAAACATGATGTAGGTCATTCCTTTTATCCATTATCTGTTTTGAATTATCAAGTAACATGTCACTGCTAATCTAGTCTAGAAAGCAACTTATCATTGATTTGCGTAAGATATGAAGTAACTCGTCCCTATTTAGAAACATATAGGAAGTAATTAAACATTAATTTACATAAGAAAGTAGCTTGACCCTGATTTGAACTTAACAAGTAGTAACTTACCAATTAATTACCCAAGATACAAAGTAGTCTGTCCCTTATGTTTCCAAACACATAGGAGGTATCTTATCTATCAATTACATGAGTCTCAATGTAACCTTTTCCATGTCTTCAAACATGATAGGGTACTATAAGTATTCCCTGATGTAGTCATATTTTCTTGAATTTCCAATGCTTTCCAAACAGTTTCTGATGTGGCTACATTAAGATCGAGTAAATTCATCATTCAATTTGTACAATACAAATAGAAACCACAATAAGAAAAGGTTGTTACATCTTTACTAGTTTATATAGTCTTTTTGCATATCTGTAGAATGAAAGTGGTCGCTTTTTTATACAGTTAACTCTTGGAAAAAACACATTGTTCATAATAGTTACTTATTACGACTGTACTCCCTCCGGTTTGGTAAAAAAAAAGTCGTTTAGGACAGCGACACGGTCACCAAAGCACAACTTTGATTTCTCTTTTCTATAAAAATATTTCTTGAAAAAATTATATATGTATACTTTTATAAAAGTAATTTTCAAGACCAATCTATTTATATAATTTTTACATTTTCAACCTCAATGACTTAAATGTTATCCATGATTTATATTCCCAATGTTTGACTCAAACCTTGTCCAAAACGACTTCTTTTACCAAACCGGAGGGAGTACATCTACTTTTAACATTACGTGCAAGTTACTTTCTACTATCCCTTTGAAGTCATTAAGTTATTTCTTGGAATCCTGTGAAATGGTTTGTAACTATAATTATTTTGTCTTCTATTAGGTACATATCTAAACTGAAGCCCTCAGGAAGTACAAGCCCTCAGAAAGTACCTTTTTTCTGGAGACGAGCACAAATGCTCTGTACACAGTACTTATTTTACTTGTTGAAGACGCAACTTGATGCACAACTGTTATTCAGTTTAAGTTTTGAGGGGTAAAACAATTATAAAGTGTGTTATAAGATATGCTTCTAGAATTTGGAAAACTAATCCTCTTGGATAATGCATTAGTTAACTCCATTGGCTCTAAAATCATTGTTGTTGAATTTCTATAAGAATCTTTTGTGTTTGAGTGAAAAGGATCTGCGCTTAGACCTTCCTGTTTTGCTTAACGCAGATACTTGGATCTACGTACTGTTCTTCATGATATTTCTACCTCATTTATTTTGTTTTGGGGTTGGATTCATGGCTACATGCGTTGTCTGCTCTTAAGCTCTACAGCGATGGCACCTATTAAAGACATCAGCGTTGTGACAGTCAAGGTGTTACGTGTGTGGTTTGAGCGCAAGTGCTAGTTGATGGTGGGCTCTGCGCGTGTAGTTATGGTCCTCCGCAAGTGGGCTCTATGCGTGTATTTATGGTCATGGTCTCCCGCAAGTACACAGGCACCACAAGTGGACAGGCACGCACTCCACCTTTCCATTTTTAGATTGTATCCATATACGGTAACTATCGGAGGGCTCTCCAGTTAGCGCTAACTTACAAGGCCGGCCCATTGGATTTCCGATGCAGTTGACTAACAACGCGAACGAACGGAGGAGAAAGGAAAACATCGGAGCCCATCATCAATCGGGCTATCGATCGTGTGTATGGTCGAAGCAGACACTAAATTAAGTTACAGGCCCAAACATATATGGGCCATTGGAATAAAATGAAACTGCGGGCATCGTTCGGCCCAGTATCCACAGTGGCCCAACGAGAACGGTACACCAACTGATATGTGGACCCCGCTTATTAATAGCCCCACCTGTCTGTCTGGTGTGCGGCTCCACGCGGGCGGTTTGAATTTTGAAACCTCATCCCCATTCTCTCTCTCTTCGCTACCCTCCAACGTCTCTCTCTCGCAAGAGCCACGCACGCAGGCCACCACTGGCACTACTCCCCCAAATCTCTCCCCACTTCCCTCCCCAAATCCCCCACGATTTCTTCTCCCCATCTCGAAATCCAAATCCCCTCGATCTCGCACTGCCCCGCCGCCTGCGCCCGCGGGTACGTCATCCAGCCCGCCGCGTCGCCCTCCGACGCCGCGCCGCCGCTCATGCCGTCGTCGTCGTCCGGTTCCGATGCCAATGATGCCGTCAAAAGGACGGTCCTTGGGCCCAAGAACACCGTGTCCGACCCCGCGCCGGCCGGCTCGGCCGTCAAGCGGCGGTTCTCGTCGCCGGCGCCGTCCAAGCAGCGAGATCCGTCGCCCTCCGTGAAAGGCGCCCCACGGGCGTCGTCTCCCCTGGTTGTCAAAGCCGCCTCCCGAGCCTCCTCGTCCGCGGTCAGGGGCACGCCCAGGGCCACGTCGCCGGCGCCGTCCAAGTGCGTCGTGCCCAGCCTCGTCGCAGCCACGGAGGAGAACCGCAGGGCGGCCAGGGAGCCGGCGATTGTCGTCCCGTCAAGGTACCGGCAGCCTTCACCCGCGGGAGGGAGAAGGGGGGCGGCGTCTCCTGCGGCCGGTGGGAGGCGGGCGTCCCTGTCCCCTAGTTCCCGGCGGCTCTCCGGGGAAGGGACTGGCAAGAAGAAGGTTGGGGTACTGGTGGCTGGGATATCCAAGATGTCCGATTTGGGAAATGGATCCGCCATGAAGCCGGGCAGGAAGAGCTGGGACGATCCAACAATGGCCCTTGTTCCACCAGCAGCAGGTTCCGTGATGAAATCGAAGGCCAAGGTTGACAAGGACACCATCCTCAGGACTCAGGTCAGGATCCTGCTACTACATTGTGTTACATTTCGAACATCGTGCTTGCTAGTTTGTTTCCTAGCCTGATTGCTGCCAACAGTACTATTGTTATTTTTCTCAATAGAACCATGGGGGTTAACACAGTAAGTCAGCAATACTCACTTTATTACTACCTGGATTGTGACTAGAATAGTAGTAAAAATCAGTGAAATTCTGATATTTGGCGGAGACCATGTTAAATTTGAAACTGAGCTTGAACTCAAAGGTATATGGTAGACATATGGCTGTTCTTTATAGCTATGCAAATCAAAGATCTTGCAAGGCACATTCAGATGCGATTAGAAACTGATAGATGCCAAATGCATACAAGGGAAACCCAAAGTATCACTTGACCATGAACTGCCAAATGCAAATTCAGATGGGATTATAAATGGATAACTGCTATCTTAGAAGGGATTTGAGCCACCCTAGTGTTGGCCAGAATTTGCCTATGCAGATTGCATATCTGACGTAATTCATTTAGTTGGAGTCAGAATAGATGCTTGACCAAAACATAAAGTTGGAATGGAGAATGAACATACTACTTGATTAATGGGATCATAACTCTGGTAACCCTTTCTGTAATAGCCATAGTGAACTGTTCCGGACAATGCTTTGTTATTTGCAAATTTGTTATGTCTCTATGCATGTGGTGATGACAAGATTGACAACAAGTCAACAATATGTGTTGTACGTGAAAGAAAAAGTCCAAGCACATGGTGCTATGAATGATTACAAATTACAATCGGTTTGAAATTTCCAGCATATTTATTAATACATATGCAATGTTGTGTTCATGTTTACTCCAAGGACATGGTGTGTTAGGTCATTTTGCTGTTCAGAGCTGGTATTTATTCTGCATTTGATAGGATAGCGTTCCAAGTTTTGTCTTAGTACAATTCTGAGTAAACAGAAAGTTAGGTGCATGCTTACAGTACATTAGAAAGTTATATTTTTATGCCTGTGCAATAAACATTTTATCTGCTCCTGTTTCAACAGGAGGCATTGTCAGGACGATTAAGTGATGCTACAGCAGAACAGTCCAGTAATGATGATTCCTCTGTTGAGGAACGGCCAAAGCCTCGTAAGAAGATAGACTCCACTTCAGTTAAGCCGAAAAACATAGTTCCTAAAATTACACTCCATGATCCTAAATGGACTGATGGCAGCATTCCATTGGATGCACTTTCTGACAAACTCTCAAAGATTGGAAGGGTAAGCACTCTAGTTTGCCGGCTTATAGTCTCCATTTGTTGTTATTGACTTGAGTACCTAGCATAATTTCTCTATTGAATTTTCAGGAAGCTATTGAACGGAGAGATGCAGCAGCAACTGCTGCTGCTAGTGCTCTGCAAGAGGCGATGGTCACCGAATCAGTTGTCAGGAACCTAAGGTATTTAGAGCTATCTTTTTGCCTCATCTGATGACCAAACCTATGTTTTGCATTCATCTGAATCAGTTTATTGCTCTCAACAGCAAGTTCTCAAACATTTGCTCATTGTCAAAGACCTCCAATCCACTTCCAACAGTCGATCTTTTCCTTGCTGTCTATGAAGACACTGTCAAGTGGAAGACAATTGCTGAGTCTATGGTGAGCAAGGAGATTGATGAGGCGTTCATCGAGAAATCAACTCATGATTGGGTTCATGCTGCCTTGGCCACTGATCTTGAAGTCCTCAAGCTACTGAATGGTGCCACCGAATCCATCTCTCGGATGAAGAGCTCCAATAGGTCAAAGGTGCCTTCAGTGGAACCAACAAAGACAAGCCTGTCCAGGAAGCCGTCACTTGGAGCTTCTGCAAAGGTCCAGTCTAAGGTCTCACCGAGCTCTCCAGTGTGCTGCACATGGAGTAACACTGGGAGCATGCACGAGACAGTTGAGCTTGCCAAGACCTTGTGGTGCGAGATGCATATGTGGTTCCTTAATTTTGTGGATGAGGCACTTGATGTGGGCTTCCACTTGTTCGAAGATCAGAATGTTGCAAATAGGGGAAAGCAAAGCAGCCACATAACAATGGTTCTGTCAGAGTTCAAGAAGATCAGCGACTGGTTGGACAGAGTTGGGAAGATTGCTGAGGAAGAGAGAACCAAAGAGAAGATTGAGTGCTTGAAACGGAAGATTTATGGGTTTGTCATTAGCCACATGGGATCTGCGTTTGAGAGTTCTGTCTCAGTTTCATCTAGGGGTTGAGGGATGCTTCATGCTCTGAAGCTCGCTTCTGTTATCAATTTCTGTTTGTTTGGATTTTTTTTGGAGAGGTTTGTTTGGATTAAGGTTACCCAATTCAACAGTGAAGAAGTGTGGGCAACAATTGTAGTGGCATGCTTTTTCTTCATAATTTATGACTAGTGCTGTGAATAGGCATTGTTTTGCACTTATGACCTTTCAAATGGCTTGTATGTTGATCGGCTATGAAGATAATGAAGCCATTAGGGTTTGATGGTTAAGTTTGCATTTTGTGTGACTTGGCCACTGGCCAGTGAGTGGCTGTGGTAAGATAGATTCCTTGCGTTGAGCAATATATTTGCCTGCCCAATTTTTGTTTTCCTTGCTCCTCGGTTCTATTCTGGTACTTAATAAGTATGGAACTGTAACTTGCAAGAGATTCTTTTAAATCATGATATATATTAAGTCAGTACAAAGTACATGTTTCTCCGCTGTTGATGCAAACCTAAGGAACTCATTCCCGTGGAAAACGGAACCGAGAAAAAAATTAGCATTTTGTTTCTTTTAGTAACTTTGTTTGCAATAATCAATTGCACACCTACCTTTTGGGAGCACTAATAAAAGGTGACTGACTGGTCGGCGCATTTTGGGAGAACTGTCTCGAGAAAAACCAAAACCAACAACCTAAGAACTTGCGTCTTTCTTCAGCACTATAGCTGCGTAAGCAATAATATGCATTGCAAGCCTTTTTTTCGGAAAATAAATGTTTCTTAAAACGAGGAAAATAAATGTTTAGCAACTTGTAGCGCCAATCAGGGTTGAGATTTGGAAGGAAGAAGACGACCAAACCCCTCGAACCGTTGCGAAGGAGGCGCGTCGCACATGGGCTTTGCCCGCTGCACTCACCCTATGCAAAGTGGGCCCAGCCTCCCCGCTCCTCCGATCCGACCGTTTTGCCCACCCAACCGAAGCGGCCCATTTCCATTCCACTCGCTCCCCCTCTTCTTCCTCCCATCGTTGCCTTTGCATTTCCCTCTCCCCCAAATTTCAAAACCCACCTCCCCCCCTGCTAGGGTTTGCCTTTATTTGCGGCACAGCAACGACGGCGGCGGCGGCAGCAAGCGATCCGGGGAAGGCGATGGAGATCAACATCGTGGACAAGTACGAGAAGCTGGAGAAGGTGGGGGAGGGCACCTACGGCAAGGTGTACAAGGCGCAGGACAAGGCCACGGGCCGGCTGGTGGCGCTCAAGAAGACCCGCCTCGAGATGGACGAGGAGGGCATCCCGCCCACCGCGCTCCGCGAGATCTCCCTCCTCAACCTCCTCTCCCACTCCATCTACGTCGTCCGCCTCCTCGCCGTCGAGCAGGCCGCCAAGAACGGCAAGCCCATCCTCTACCTCGTCTTCGAGTTCCTCGACACCGACCTCAAGAAGTACCTCGACGTCTACCGCAGGGGGCCCAACGCAAGGCCGCTCCCCACGCACCTCGTCAAGGTAACCAACCAACCATATACTCACATGTGAATTCCGGTAAATTCTTCTTGCTGTTATGTGACTGTAAATAGTGGAAGTGGAAATAATTTAGTCACAAAAGCTACCCGCCATTTACATCGGGGACGCCCCATGTCGCACCATGCACCACTTTTTAAAACGTGCAATTAAGAAGAAGAGGAGTATATCAATGCAACTTCAAGAGAACCCCTGAAATGCAAAGTTACAAAAAACATCACCAGTTAGAAGCTTACACAACATAACAACAACTGAAAGAACCTACAGCACCCTAAATACGATTAGAAACACTACTAGAGAATCGACCTTTGGTCCACGACCTTAATAACGGGTATTCCGTCGCTCCCCGTTGACCCCTTTAGTACCGGGCGGGGGTGTGGGGTAAAATGCCACATTTAGTACCGGGTGTTCATACCACCCGGTACCAAAAGGGGCACATTAGTACGGGAGAGAAGCCTCGGTACTATTCCCTCCCACCTACCGCGTGCGCCCCTCCCTCCACGCTCACTGCCATGCCCACCTTATCTTTTTATCTCCCCCGTCCTCCTCTCATCCAGTCAAACCTTGGCTGTGTTTAGTTCCCAAACTTTCTCTCTCCAAATTTCACTGTTCACCTATCACGTCAAATCACATAATTGAGCTGATGGTTTTGTGATTGACATGTTGCAGAAAATGCTTCAGCTTGATCCTTCAAGCAGGATATCAGCTATCGCTGCCATGGAGCATCCCTATTTCGACAGCCTTGACAAGTCCCAGTTCTAGTCCTTGTACCATGCGATTCTGAAGGTGCTACCCTCAAGAAGTGAGCTTCCCGATGGAGTTATGAATTTCACTTGCCATCTAGGCAACTGGTTCATACTTATTAGTGACTGCTTGTTACTGAGTGTAAAATTGGCGTGCCTATCTTTTACAGAGAATATTGATGTGTATGACTGAATAGACCATGTACTTTCTTGTACCAATTAAGTTGTTTTGAAAAATGGAAATGCAACATACATATCGATGTATGGTGCAAAAAATGTGTTCAGTTTTGGTTGAACTGTTGAAGTGAAAATTTGAAGCTCCGATCTGTCTACAATATTATTAAAATATAATGAATTTCCTCACCTCATGTTATATGCATTTTATTAGGCAACTGAAAAGAATAATACGCTACCACTTGAAGTCTTTTAATTTTTTTTGTTTAAGTAACTGTGAAATGTGATGCTCATGACTTCATTTATCCATTGTGCTTTTTTGAAGTGAATTTCTCCACTGTGCTGCTCATGCTTTTTTTAGTGCAGGCGAAACGGTCAGAAGATAGGGATCCCCCCCCCCCCCTAAATTGCAGCGGTTACTTTGCATTTTTCATGTCTGCCTCCAGATTTCTGACCTAGTTAGCATAATACATCTACTTTTTTCTGGTGAGTCTGAATTGACATTATGCATCACAATCGTGTCTGTTTGCATTGATTCAACGATCCCAAGTTGTGTTTTGGTTGGGACCGTTTTTTCGTATGTGAAAGGGGGTCTGTTCATATTTTCCTCAGTTGTAGCTTGATACGTTATCATTGCATTATAGTTTGGCGTAAAATGCTTCACTTGTGTTTAGGGTGCTATATATGATTGTGATGGCAACATGAATCGACTAGGTTGTCAGTATATAGAGCCGGGAAAATGCCCTTGGAGCTGTTTGATTCATGTGTTGCAGAACAGGAAAACAGGACCCAAATATGAATCGGAAAATTATTGTACGTTTGAGACCATGGCTTGTTGCCTAGATAGGTCGGAGCATTTGCTGTGTATAAGCATGGTGTCTTGTCGGGGGTGGTGGAAGGTCTGTCTATCGGATGGGGTCCTGCAGAAGAAGAACACGGGTAAGCAGTTATGTGGGGGATGGCGACATCCAACGGAATGCAAAGACTAGAGGATCCAAGTGCGTGCCGAATTCGACAGCGATAGCAACTGCTGCCGGCTAACGCGCTGGAATTGATTTCGTTCCTGTGCGTTCGACATGTGAAAGCGCAGAAATTCAGGTTAATTTGCTTCAATTCAGCTGTGGCAAACAAACACACACACACACACACGCCACATATGGTAGTTGGAGTTTGAGATCCTCCTAATCAGCTCGGTTCGGTTCTCGTAAAGAAAACGAATTTAAAAAGGATTAAGGAGACGTGACAAGAATAGGTTTGCCGTTTGAGTTTGTGACAGCGCGCACGAGTTTTTTGCAGGTAGGCACAGTTTGACACTGCTGGCTTGTCGGTTTGCAGATAACAAGAGCCAGAGACGCAGCATCAGGACAGCGGCTGTCATTTTCTTGTCATCACCCTGGAAAAAGAAGAGAAGAGAAGGGAAGTCCTGGTTTGTTTCAGACGCAACGGGATGCCAAAGCTGAGCTGAGACGAGTGACTGACACGGCAGCCGGCCGGCCGCCGGACAGGACACTATTAATTCCGCCTAGGGAAGGGAATCCCTACCCTATTTTTATTAATTCAGTTGCACGATTGCTTTTCCGCTCTCCAATCCCATCGCATCCGCCCAACGCTAACTCCCCGATCAGATCAAAATCAATTCAAATCAATCAATCCCCGATTCCCCCCTCCAATGGCCTCCTCCGCCGCCGGCAGCGTCCTCCCCATCCACACCGCCGGCGGCGTCGCCCCCTCAACCTCCACCAAGCCACCCCCACCAGCCAAGGGAAACAACCCTCGCCGCCGTATAGAGCCGGGAAAATGCCCTTGGAGCTGTTTGATTCATGTGTTGCAGAACAGGAAAACAGGACCCAAATATGAATCGGAAAATTATTGTACGTTTGAGACCATGGCTTGTTGCCTAGATAGGTCGGAGCATTTGCTGTGTATAAGCATGGTGTCTTGTCGGGGGTGGTGGAAGGTCTGTCTATCGGATGGGGTCCTGCAGAAGAAGAACACGGGTAAGCAGTTATGTGGGGGATGGCGACATCCAACGGAATGCAAAGACTAGAGGATCCAAGTGCGTGCCGAATTCGACAGCGATAGCAACTGCTGCCGGCTAACGCGCTGGAATTGATTTCGTTCCTGTGCGTTCGACATGTGAAAGCGCAGAAATTCAGGTTAATTTGCTTCAATTCAGCTGTGGCAAACAAAAACACACACACACACACGCCACATATGGTAGTTGGAGTTTGAGATCCTCCTAATCAGCTCGGTTCCATTAACCTCCCTCCGTTCCATTAACTCCCGCCCGCCGGACATGACACCGCCGCGGCCATATTTCCGCGTAGGGAAGGGAGTCCCTATTTATTAGTAATTCAGTTACCCGATTGCTCTCCAATCGCATCGCATCCGCCCAACGCCAAACTCCCCGAATCATCATATCAATTCAATTCAATTCCATCAATCCCCGAATCCCGATTCCCCCCTCCAATGGCCTCCTCCGCCGGCGGCAGCGTCCTCCCCATCCACACCGCCGGCGGCGTCGCCCCCTCAACCTCCACCAAGCCACCCCCACCAGCCAAGGGAAACAACCCTCGCCGCCGTCGCTGCCTGTGCGTGTGCCTCCTGGTCACCCTCGCCGTCCTCGCCGCGCTCGCCATCACCCTGCTGGTCCTCTTCCTGACGGTCCTCAAGGTCCGGGACCCCACGACGCGCCTCGTCTCCACGACCCTCGCCGGCGTCGCCCCGCGCCTCACCTTCCCGGCGCTCTCGCTCCAGCTCAACGTCACGCTGCTCCTCACCGTGGCCGTGCACAACCCGAACCCGGCCTCCTTCGCCTACGACGCCGGCGGCCACACCGACCTGACGTACCGCGGCGCGCACGTCGGCGACGCCGCCATCGACCCCGGGCGGATCCCGAGCAGGGGCGACGGGGAGGTCAGGCTGGCGCTGACGGTGCAGGCCGACAGGTTCGCGGCGGACCTGGCGCAGCTGGTGGCGGACGTCGAGAGCGGGTCGGTGGCCATGGAGGCCAGCACCAGGATCCCCGGGAGGGTCACCATCCTCGGGCTGTTCAAGAGGCACGCCGTCGCCTACTCCGACTGCAGCTTCGTCATCGGCGTCGCGGAGATGAAGGTGCGGAGCCAGCAGTGCCACGACCGCACAAAGCTATGATCCATCATCCATGGTGACTCGCTGTTCGCCCGTGACGCGCGGCGCCGCCCCGCCCCGCCCCGCCCGTGTTGTTTGGTGCGGGTTCACGTCAACCTCACGTGTTGCCACCGTATTGGTTTGCTGGGTGTTGTCCGTCGCCTTCGCCGTCGGCATCGGCAGTGCCCACGCATCCACACACATGCCCTCTCATGGCGTCGCGTCGGCACGTTTACACGGTTGCAGCACAGAGAGATACATCATTCTGTTTCTGTAGACACATTAGAGGTGGTGTTGTTCGGTAGATTAATTATAAATGCTTTAGTTTTTATATACTGGCTGTTATTATTGTCAGTCCTGCTAGCGCCCGGACGTCCGATCCGGACGCTAGCGTCGGACGCTGCAACGTATGTCAGATCGAAGCCGCGTCATTCATAGACCATCCCGCCGCAACATCCAGTCAATGTTGCATGACCATAAAAAACGGATGGGTGACGTGGCAAAACGTGGACCAAGTGTTTCTCTCCAACAGTACTGTAGCAGTTAAAACTCCCGCCGCAACATGGATATTATGTTACATGCAACATGTAAATTTTTTTACAATATTTAAAATAGCGCATGCAACCCCATATAACACTATTTGCAACATTAAAAGTCATCAGTTGCAACATCGAGGACACGTACAAAACTCACTCCATCGGATATCATCCAGTTACTATAGGAGTTGAGTAAAAATTCCCGCCGCAACATCAGAGCATGTTCCGTGAAACATCCAATTCAGATGAAACATCCAATCGAATTTCATATAAAACATCCAATCAAACTTAATGCAACATCAAGACAAAGCTATTGCAACATCAAAATTATGTAACTGCAACATTAAAAAAATCATTGCAACTGATGCAAACATTTGTGGACAAAGATTTCAACACACAAAAATCTAAAATTAACGTTGCCGCAACATACCAAGAACGTAGATGCAACATCGATAGACAATGATTGTAACATTCAGAAAACATCAAAATCATCAACGCGAAAGGAAGGACCACCCGCACCATCGTGCGAGCTCCGGTGGCTACGGAGGCCCTGCTCCAGCCGCAGGAAGCGGCGCCTTGCACCGCCGGCAACCTCCTGCGCCCGGCCGTGCCTCTGGCTGTCGAGGGGCACGCGGGACGGCAGCGCGTGGATTCCCGCCGGCGCAGGAGGAGCGACAGCGCGTGGACTCCAGCTGGCGCGAGAAGTGGCGGCGTGTGGAGGAGCTTGCGGGCCGGCGGCGCATGGACTCTTACCGGCGCGAGGAGGAGCTCGCGGGACGGCGGGGCATGGACTCTCGCTGGCGCGAGGAGGAGCGGCGGCCCGTTGACTCCCGCTGGCGCGAGGAGGAGCGGCGGCATGCAAGCAGGAAGCGGTCGGGATTTTTTTACATCACGGTGTGGAGGGTCCGATGGAAAAATATCTACGGAGGACAAGGATGTGGAGGACTAGAGGCCACGTCGCGTCCGATTTTATTTCTAGTATCGGACGCCTGTTGATAAGCATTACCGTATTATTGGATGATATGATTGTATGATATGATGAGGGGTTTGATCTTAATAATTTGGTTATGTACATAAACACAATAAATAGGATGAAAGGATGGATATGCAGGTGGTGCCGCTTTTTGTTTAGTACTAGACTAGTATACCATCATTCCTTTTTTTTGTGACGCCCCCTTTCTTCTTTTTTTTTTCTTTACAACCTTTACTTTTGTTGCTCCTCGTGTCATATTTTCATGGCAACTAGGACGATCTCTAGGACTAGCTTTATTATACAATAAAATGGCTTAAGCTTTATTTTTTTCGTAAAGCAAGAATATAAATGACTTCCATCATCAATGGCACATAGCTTTTTTAAATGTGCACTACTTTTTGCACTTTGCTTAGAGATGAGATAATGGCGATATTCTTATTCCTAGCCTCTCACCTCACCTACATGCGCTACATAAGGGGTGAACTTTGGAATCTATACTGTAAAGAGAATTAGAATTGAAACTTTTCTCACTAATAAAAGGCCCACCCCCACCTATACCCCCCTCACAGAGGATCCACCTGTCAATAAACTAGGACGACGAATTAGACTAAAACCAATTAAAGGGGGAGAACCCAAGTTGATTTCCCCCTCTAAACCCAAAACTTTTTTCACCAAAAAGGGCCCACCTAAATATACCCACATTTGTACCCACGTCTATACATAATTATCCCGTATTGCTAAAAGACAATAAATTAGAGAGTTTTCTTCATATAAATAAATGTCAACTATCATGAGTTTTGAGAATACCCAAAGCTCTCCATACATGAATGAGAGAGCGAATATAAAGTATTTTTAAAAGCGCTTTGCACTAAAGTGAAGTGATATTGTTTTAGTACCTACATGTCATCAATAAACGTGCATGCCGCACGTGCGTTCTTGCTAGTTTCATATAACGTGTCAATGATATATTAGGCTCACTCGTCTTTTCACAAAATGTTGGGCTCACTTGTCTTTTGACAAAGTAGTTTTATTTGGGAAAAATATAGTTTCACCACTTCTATAGTTAATAAAAAAACATACAAATACAAAAAAAGGGGTATAAGTGAATTTGTCAGAAGTGGGATTTGAACCCACGCCCTCGTTAGAGGACCAGAACTTGAGTCTGGCGCCTTAGACCACTCGGCCATCCTGACCTTTATGTTTAAAATTGTTGTTGCAAATTTTTTAATCATATCATGTATGTAATCACTAGGACTGAACTATATACATATTTCAGCTGCTGAGATCTGACAGCAAAGCATTCACGATTAAATAGTTGTTCATCCCAGTATTATGTATACCATACCGACAAGCAACTAAGAGTGACATTCCAACAATTCTTTTCCAAGATATACATCCATACAGATCCCCTGGCCCCTAACTTTTTTTTTAAAGTGCCCCGGCCCCTAACTTAGACGACTAGTGTACACTGACACAAATTATGGTTTCCTAAAGCTTCTTAAGAATCAAAGGCACGCCATTACCAGGCTCAATGGTCAATCTGAACGCTGGACAGTGCACGTAGTTTGGCGACAGCGCAAACTCAAACCTTGACAGCAGGAGCGATAGCACAAACTTGAGCTCAACCATAGCCAGGTTCTGGCCAACGCAGGTCCGGGTACCCACACCAAAGGGCATGTACATATGAGGGGCCTTGCAGGCGCCTGCTATGCCATTGGCAAACCTGCCCGGATCAAACCTGTCGGAGTTGGGACCCCAGACGGAAGGATCCCGGTGAGCCAGTGCTACTAGGATCCTGATGTTGGTTCCTTTCGGAACATTGAGGCTGCCCAGCTTTATGTCGTTCAGAGCTCCTCGTGTCACAAATGCTGCTGGAGGATACAGGCGGAGGGTCTCCTGGATCACCATTGTTAGCTGCACAAAGATGGTTGCAAATTGTTCAGTGAAAGCTTTCCATGGTGATAGGTTTGTCCAGTAAAGGAAAATCACTCAGTTGACTGTGTTTATAGGCACACCATTTTCAACTTTCGCAGCATGTCAAATTCTATCGGTTTCCCTTGACAAACATCCAGTAGCTCAGTCCGAGCACGGGACTGCCATTCAGGGTGTGACGCGAGAAGCATCAAGCACCATGCAGCTGTTGTTGAGGTTGTTTCATGCCCTGCAAAGTAGATGTTCTTGCAGTTGTCGATGATGAAATCCTCAGGCTTCTGTGAAGCAAAGTGGCGGGCTTTAGCACCCTTAATTATTGAGTGCAGGAGATCCTTAGTCAATAAGGCGACTGAATCTTGCTCGTGCTTCGTCGCTACATTTAAAATGAGGCGACGAATGCTGCGGTCGAGGCTCCAGATTTCTCTATTAGTTTTTGTTGGTAAGTATCTGGATCGATGTCATCACTTGAATCAGAAAAGGAGAAAAAACAAGTGGTGTTCAACACCTATGTACTGAAGATGAAAAATGGTACAATATATGTATGCTGAATAACTCATAGAGCTTATATATGATGTTTATTTTTGAGCAATAAGAATAGCAGAAGCATAATTAAGAAAAAAGGGACCATCGTTAGATGAAAAAGGAAAACAGAGACAAGATTGGCATCTACTGTACCATTTACATATAAGCTACTTTGCTTGAGACAAATATTTTTTTTTAAAAAAAAGTGCAGTGTATGTATTTTTTACTATACATTTAATTTCCCAGTTGGAACGGGAGTTACACTCTTGAGGTCCAATTTCTTAGTTCATGCCATGGATTTGAAATTTTGAGGAGATGATTGTGCTGAACTAAGCATTCTTGTACGGGGTTAAGCAAACATGCAACTTAGTCATTTACGAAGGTTAATTACATCCATATAAAGCTAATTTGTAGCATAATTATTTTTCTCTGAACATTACCTTCTGCATTTTCAGATTCCATGTTGGAGTTTTGAATATGAGTGCTAGAGCAGCAGTTGTGCTGGTGAGCATGAACAATAAGCACACAAATACTAAGACTTCAGATATGAAAGTGTTACAAGTTTGATTTCTTTAACATACCTTACTCCAGGAACACCAAGTACACTTTGCTTTGCCATTGCAATCTGAAGTTGCCGAATCTTGTTGAATATCTCTTTGCCTGCAGCAAAATTGCTTCCAAATGAAGTCCTCGATATGACATCAGCTGAAAAGTTCCTCAAGGATTCATCAACCACAATCTCTGCACTGCCCCCTTCCTTTCCAATTATGCTTTCCCATGAAATCAACATTGGCATTGCAGCATCGACCATCACGTGCAACATGCCCTGTAAATATTTCCAGGAAACAAGGCATTCTCAGCATGCAGCTACCAAAGCAGAGGTTTAAGTGTTATTTTTTTACCTTAACCTTGTCCATGAAGAACTCTGCGGCAATCACTTTTCGTTGATGTGCCCAGAGCTCACCATTTGAGGTCAATATTCCCATGCCTAGAAGGGCCCCACGCTCTTTTTGCAAGAAGGAAGGCTTTCCAAGATCCAAAGACTTGCAGTTGGCGAGCTCCTTCACCATGTCAGGATCTGTCATATTCAGAGCTTGTATGCTTCCAGTTGAATACAAGTAGATAGATCCTGCCATAGTTCGGAAAATACAATAATTATCGAGATCTGAATAGGAAATGCAAAAACAAATTCTTGCCAAGTCATATCCAATCAGATAGTCCTGTCAATATTGCCAAGTTCACAGTAATGCACTAATTTAGTAGCTCAAAAGTGGGTAAATTCATATATGTGAGAACCTGAATTGTCATAAAGAAATACTAAAGTCACTAAAACGCATCTGACAGACAACAGATTCCAGGAGACACCGTGAACTATGTATAAATAATTTTCAGCCCAAGGAACTTTGTTTCAGTGGTTTCACCTCTACCAAATCTTTATAAGGCCAGAGAATAGAATGACCCCCCAAAACTCACAGGAGACAAGAATTACCATCAAAGGCACATAATTCAACAGCTTAGCATCCTAAAAGAAAAAAGAAGCTGGCTGAAATAACTAAGAACAAGTCTATGACATTTCACATACCATAAATTCTGCTCCAATGAAGGAAGTAGGGGAATAGAGTGGCTGTATAATCCGAGGAGAACTTATCAGCAGTCCTTTCCTCAAGTCCTTGGACAGACATGGCCAGTTCCTTCTGGATTCTCCTCATCTCCGCTATGTTTCCAAAGAGGAAAGAAGGCTTGGGGCCCTTCACTCCCTGGCTCCTGAGTTTGTGCCTCAGCCTCTCTGGTCTCAGCCATAGGATGGTGTACAGGTAGGAGAAGAGAAGAACACAGACCAAGACCGGAGGTAGCAGTCTCAGCCATTGGAGTGATGAGAAGGCTAACTCCATGTTTGTGTGTGTGTGATAGAGAGAGAAGCCTTGTTCCATGTTTGTATGATATTTGTTGCTGACCCATGCACAGCTGGGAGCAGTGAAGGTTGGACAGCTACAGAAAAGCTCATGCGTCACTGTGAGCAGTTAGCACATAAGATACTGCCAAAATTCCTAACACAATAAGAAACAAAAAGAAATAAGTAGTGGGCATAAAACAAGCATTAGTTTTAGAGAGAACCTTTGTCTGCTTGCTATGATGAAACTAGCCCACATCACCAGCATAAATCATCTGTGATCTAAAAAAATGTATACTGAGCAGGGGATTAGGATATGTAATTAAGAGTAGGCGGCAAGGTATATTTATTTACAAGAATTGCGCAAGATGCAGCACAGCACGAATGTCGGCAATTATCCATACTGAAATATGGCCATCAGTGAACTTGACTAACATTAACATCACAGACAAGTAACTTGAACCCAATGGACTGAGAAGTCCTAAATTCAGATTCAACATCTGAAATTAACACACCTAAGAAATTCCTGAAACTTGGGAGTCACCCCTGATTTTCTGTGTTGAGAATGACAAGAATCTCAGTCCAGACGTACAGATCCCAATCGAATACATAAAATTGCTTATAATCTATACTGAAAAAGGGACAGGTCGCCATTATTTGCATCCAAGAACAGAGTTTCCACGCAGCTATGATCCGGAGTCGATGGGAAAACGCGCGGAGGAATCGCTCACCGTCGATGGATCTGGCCAGTACTGCGGTACCGGATGAATTTGACTGTTTCAAAGTGGTTCACAAGCTGACACTAGAATTCGTTCAGAAATAGACAGACAGAACTCGTAATTGCAGGAGAGGAAAGCTGCTTGAGCGCCTGACCGGTTTCACCTTCACTTGGACAGGTTCAGCAAGTTGCCATTGCCGTCAGTGAGGAGTGTGGATTACTAGGATAAACATTGCAGCATACACAGTTAACACAGACAGGTCAAAAAGAAAGGATAAGCAAAAGCAAAATTATCACAACACCCGATGTATCATTTGCAATACATATAGATATAGCCGATCAATGGTAATTTCAGCAAAGCAACACATAAACAAAAATCCATCCTGTTTCCACAGAGCTTCAATATACAATACCTCTACGCTAATCTTGTCACAACTTTGGAACTTTTGGGAAATGAAGCTTAACAATCACTGGGAGCTCAGATAGCTGCACTTTGGACCTGCCCAATAATACAGTCTTCAGCTTCTCATCACAATTCACAATGTTCTTATTTGTTGGGTCCTGCAAATCAAGATTGACACCATCTCAAAAACATAATAATGATGATGAAGCCACGTAAGGGAAAACTTTATTTCTGTAATAACAAAATGGTTCTCCATTTTGGCTCTAATATCTCACAGTGGCAACCAACTGATAGCAGGTCCTGGTATGGCAGCAGCTTCTTGTTCTTTCAATTTGCTTATCTGCTTGGTTGTGACCCAAACGGGTTGTAACAGTCGACAGTTGATTGTTACTATGCTTTTCACAGAAGTGCACCTAGGGTTTTCTTTCTTTCGATTAAGTGAGTTTTATGCTCCGCGAGAGAGTTTGAGAGTTATTATTTACGCATTATCTGGATTTACAATGAAAACAGACTCATGTCAGTGCTACAACTGATAATTTTTTTGGGGGATGTAAACAGGTCCAAACGGGTTTCAACATGGAAACACAATTATTTCAACATGGAAACAGGTCCAAAGTGGTGACTGTAATGGTGCCACATATTATCAGCTCAAATGGAGGATCTGGAAACAGATAGAATGACAGGCAACATTAAGGGATCCAAATTCTCCCACGATGAGCTTGCACTTCCCAATCTAAACGTCAAAGATTCTCAGCTAACAAAGTTTATATCGGTACCTGAAGTTATACATATACATTCGACCGTTTACTATGCATCTTTATGAATGTAATGGCAAAGTGAACAAAAGGTCCTTACTTGCCCTATCATTATCTGCTGCCGCACTGATGGATTCCTAGATCATAACGCGTAAACTTCACTGCCAAGATTTAGGGAGATGAGACACTTTTTCAGACAGTAGTAATAATATTCCAAACTCTCATCCCATAAACCTCATAGCACAAACAAAATGTTGGCCGGCACCAGCTGCCATTCTGCTGTTTTCCCATTATCCTAAAACTTCAGGTTCCCCAACTAACGCTGTATCAAAGATTGTGTGCGAGCTACAAGAAACCAAATCCTGCCGGATGCCGCAATAAATGAGCAACAACCATTGCAAGGAGTAATTACTGAAATTTTTCTTCGCAAAGCAACGCGAGGGGGGCGGGGGTACCTGTAGTTTGTTTTCCTTGATGTGCGACCATACGCGGAGGAAGAAGGAGAGGTGGGACATCTGGGAGCGGCCCCCGGCGAACTCCCGCAGCGCGGTCGGCAGGTTCACCAGGTCCACCAGCCCCGCAACCTTCTTGGGGCACTCCGCCACCGCCCGCCGCAGCACCATCTCTAAGAGGCGACTCTGGATGAGGCGACTGCCAACGGCCTAGAAGGATATGTAGCCGATCCGGGCTCGGTTTTCCTAACCCTAGGTAGGGGTCGTCTCGGAGTCGGAGAACCTGCCCCCGCCGCCGCCGCCGCCGCCAACCTGAATATAAATAAATCCGGGAGAGGTGAAATCAGATCAGATCTGTGTAGGCAGATATCTCGTCGATCGAAGAAGCAAATCAAATCGGGAGGGATCGATTGTTGGTGGTGGTCATGGCCGCGGCAGCGCTCCTTCGATCTGTGGCGAGCAAGATGGCTGCTCGCGCACCGCCACCCACGCATCATCAAGTTCTTCTCGCCCATGGCGGCGCCCGCTCAGGGCCTGTTGGTTTCGGGCGTGGACTTCATAGCAGCTCGGCTGATTCCACGCCTCCTCCTCCTAGCAGCAAAACGGTAGTTATATCTCTTTGTTCCGTCCGTCTCTAATTAGCAGAGCCAACATTTTATGTCTTTTTTGCTTCCTTCAGGACCTTTGTACTGTACTCGCTCTTCGGTACCATCATTTACCTGAATTGTTCGCTCTTCCCCCGGCTGGAAAGATTGGAAGAAAAATTGAAGGCCCTGAAAGGGATGAAATTGAACGAGTTAACTGAACATGGGTCCACCAATGTTCCTGAAGCTCAAATCATGCAAAGCTCAGGTATCATGGCAATCTACTCCGACTAGAGTATCCTGACCAAACCAACAAAATTACCCGAGTATGCACACCCCATCGCACCCATATTTTGATAATGTGTTCTATGACCATGATTTTCTTGTTGAAAATGATATGCAAAATAATTTAGCGGCGAAAGTTAAGTTTTAGCAATGGGCAAATATTTTTTAATGAGAAGAAGGCATATGCTGCATTGTTTAAGTCCTGGAGGTGTTGATTATCTAGGTGTCGCACACTGGTAACTTGTGTTGCTAGCCGAGCATCTGCAACATTTATTTTTAATATGTCCTCCATGCTATATGTTTGTTGGCTGTGCACTTGCTAACATTTATAATTTTAATGTCCTAATATACATGCAGGACATAGTAAGCAGCCTCTTGGTGCGACTGGGAAGGGAAGAAAGTTTGACAATTTGGAAGAAGCTCATTACCACGTCAGGGAGCTAGAAGCTGACAATGAGGCCTTACAAGCTGAAATCGCTGAGCTCAAGATTGCATTAGAGTCGGCTGGTTCCAAAGGAAACCGAAACTTGTAGTAGAGATCGCAATCAGAGTGTTTATTACTAGTAATTTGACAGTAGATATGGGTATGGCTGAAAGTCTGTCCGAGTATGTCGAGGTTGGTGACTGATGCATGGTGTTTGCACTGATTTTCTTTTTTTTATCGGAAAAGACTTTCCATTAACATATGGACACATTAGAATCGCTGGCCACCTGTTCCTGGAGCCCGACAGGCGTACTGTCCCAATCAATGACGGTCAATACTAGGACACTTCATCTGAGCGCTGCCACAGCATAGGCAAGCTCCTCTCAAGCCTGAGCTGTGGCAACAAAATTAAGTAGGCCATCAAGCATGGGTCTGCAATAACCAAGAAGCTCCTAAAATTAATTTTACTTTTCATCTGATTGGTATGACTGCACCCTTATATATAGAACATAATCACTCAAACTAAATTGTGAAACCAAATCATCGCACAACCATATATAACCATTTCTATGTATAAAAATAATCAAAGTTAACTAATTTCCTTCAGGCACAGTGGTCCATGGTGCTTGCGCCAAATGTCACCTTCATACTCACTGCTAACAGTAACAACAATTAAGACATGCGACTTTTCTTACAATTCTGCTGCCATGTAACGAAACAATAGAAATTGGCAAATTATGTCTTACTCTATATGGAGAATGAACTTATTGTTTATAAAGGACATGCCAACCTAAATATGATGAGTTATATAGAGGGTTCATCATCGCGATGGAATTCTTACCGAGAGTGTTACATCGTATAACATGACGTGCTTTTTGATGGTTTCTCTTTGCTTGTTTGTCCTCATATGTAATATTTGCATAGCGCAAAATCTGATGATTACATATTGTCCATCTCTTCTCAGGTGTTAAAATCGCGTAATGTGCCCTAGTATTTGCACGTCTTGCTTCAATTTGCTCGGCTGTACATTGTAGAATTCGTTCAGAAATAGACAGACAGAACTCGTAATTGCAGGAGAGGAAAACTGCTTGAGCGCCTGACCGGTTTCACCTTCACTTGGACAGGTTCAGCAAATTGCCATTGCCGTCAGTGAGGACTGTGCAGAATATACACATAATACAGACAGGTCAAAAAGAAACGATAAACAAAAGCAAAATTATCAGAACACCCGATGTATCATTTGCAGTACATATAGCCGATCAATGATAATTTCAGCAAAGCAACACATACATGATTCTGTGTATCCCAGATAAACATAAATCCATCCGGTTTCCACAGAGCTTCAATACAAAATACCTCTACGCTAATCTTGGCTGTGTAACTATAGGCAAGCAGTGCAGCCGATTGGCTGTGTAACTCTAGGCAAGCAGTGCAGCCGCAGCGTGAACTAGTGCAGCGGAACAAGCTCTTGTCACAACTTTGGAACTTTTGGGAAATGAAGCTTAACAATCACTGGGAGCTCAGATAGCTGCACTTTGGACCTGCCCAATAATACAGTCTTCAGCTTCTCATCACATTTCACAATGTTCTTATTTGTAGGGTCCTGCAAATCAGGATTGATACCATCTCAAAAACATAATAATGATGATGAAGCCATGTAAGGGAAAACTTTATTTCTGTAACAAAATGGAACCATTTTGTCTCTAATATCTTACAGTGGCAACCAACTGATAGCAGGTCCTGGTATGGCAGCAGCTTGTTCTTTCAATTTGCTTATCTGCTTGGTTGTGACCCAAACGGGTTGTAATAGTTGACAGTTGATTGTTACCATGCTTTTCACAGAAGTGAACCTAGGGTTTTCTTTCTTTCGATTAAGTGAGTTTTATGCTCCGCGAGAGAGTTTGAGAGTTAGTATTTACGCATTATCTGGATTTACATGTGGACAGAAAGGTATAGAGGATGAGTTGCTTGTCAGTTTTTCCTCCCATCAGTCTAGTCAGTGCCGGCCAGTGGAAACACAAAGAGTTTGGTCATACTCTGACATACAAACCAGCTCAATAACAGATGATATTTGGCCCGTGTGAGGTAAAGGATCACGCCTAATGAAAGAGTGGTGGAAATGAAAGAACAAATAGTAGTAAATGAAAACAGGCTCATGTCAGTGCTACCACCGATAATTTTTTGCAATATTTCTCGATGCAAAAAGGTCTAAGCCGGTTTCAACATGGAAACACGATTATTTTTCAGCTCCAAATCAAATTAAAATGGTGACCATAATGGTGCCACATATTATCAGCTCACATGGAGGATCTGGAAACAGATAGAATAACAGGCAGAATATGTTGCGACTAATTACGGACATTTCTTCGCAAAGAAACGAAGGGGGGCAGTCTTTTGCTATACGCATACAAAGTCAAGTAGTACCTGTAGTTTTTTTTCCTTGATGTGCGACCATACGCGGAGGAAGAAGGAGAGGTGGGACATCTGGGAGCGGCCCCCGGCGAACTCCCGCAGCGCGGTCGGCAGGTTCACCAGGTCCACCAGCCCCGCAACCTTCTTGGGGCACTCCGCCACCGCCCGCCGCAGCACCATCTCAAGAGGCGACTCTAGATTCGGAGGGAAGTTAGCTGCGGCGATGAAGCGACCGCCGACGACCGACGACGAGAGAGGCGGCGATGGGAAGGGGGAGGGGACGTTTCCTCTCTTCTATCCTCCCGTGGATCGGGCCGGATTGGGCTGTATTTTCCCGCCTCCGCTATAATAAGGCCCAAAAAGACCTTCTAGAAGCAATCAGAAAGAAAGGACCTCGCAGGAATGAGCACACCCATTCACCCAAGCTGCCAAGCTGAGTTGTTACTGACAAAGATGACCAGCCTACAACAAGGCAGTAGTAGTTCATTCAGCAGACCTGTTCATGGGTCGATCCATTCATTGGTGCAGAAAAAGACATGAATCACATACATACAGACATACAGTTCACAGTTGCCTGGCCCAGCATGGCAGGATTCACTTCACCGTGATATGAGTTGGACTTTGGAGAGGAAACACTTCTATACAATCTTCAGGATCCAGCCTGATCCTAATGAAAATGATTATCAACAGAATATATATAGCAAGCAGACCACTAATGACATCCGCGACGGCGCTCAACGCCCAGCAAAGCCTCCGCAGTGTTACAGTAAGGCCTCCTGCCTGATGTTGCACAAGTTCAGCAAATTGACGTCACTGGTAACTTTTGCAACCAAAGACACCTCCAACAAGCATTGCAACATTGATAGACGACATGATCACAGCCTTGTCACCACCAGGGGCATGCCGAAGCCAGGCTCGATGGTCAGGCGAAAGACTGGCGCATGCCGGTACGTCTGAGACGGCGCAAAGGCGAACCTGCTCAGGAGGCGCGCCAGCACCACCTTCAGCTCAACCATCGCCAGGTTCTGCCCGATGCAAGTCCGGGGCCCGTGCCCGAACGGCATGTACATGTGTGCCGGACTGCACGCCGCAGCCACGCCATTGGCGAATCGGTCCGGACGAAACTCGCCGGCGTCAGGGCCCCAGGCGTGCTTGTCCTGGTGCAGCATAGATCTGGGCACCTGGATGATCGTTCCACGGGGGATGTCCAGGCCACCGATCTTGACGTCCATCAGTGCTTCACGCATCATCATGGATGCCGGAGGGTACAACCGGAGAGTCTCTTGGATCACCATCGTGATCTGCATTTGTAACTCAGGAATTGTAATGTTAGGCGGTGCAAATGCAATGCAATGGATGCACAGAGATTGGAGGAACGGTTGCTTGCTCACAACTCTGAGTCGGCGCAGAGCGTTGACGTCGAGTGTTGCTCCTTGCTGGCAGACCTCTAGTGCCTCAGCTCGGGCGCGTTCCTGCCATTCAGGGTGTGCAGCTAGTAACATCAGGCACCAGATGAGGGTCACTGCCGTGGTCCCGTGCCCTGCAAAGTACATGCCCTTGCAGTTGCCGACGATGAAGTTCTCGGCATCACGCCCTTGCAGTTGACAACCTTGTGCACCATCGATAATTATGCGTAGAAGGCAGTAACCCGTGCCGTTATTCTGTTCCTTTATGACATCAAGGATCAGTAACCGAACTTCCTCATCCAACTTTCTTATTCCTTGGTTGGACCTGGTGGGCAGGTACTTCCTGTAATAGCAATGATGATCTGCTACATTAATCTCAAAAGTTATTTCTTCTTTCTGCAACAAATGACGTACTTACCAAAATGCAGAGTCTCCGACGAGGGCATCTTGCTGAGAATCTGCATTTTGAAGCTGCCTAAGCTTGCAAAATATCTCTTCTCCTCTTGTGAAACTACTCCCAAAACAAACCCTGGCGATTACATCTGCTGACAACTTCCGCAAGTAATCGTCAACAACTATCTCCCTACTCCCTCCCGCACTGTCGAGCATGCTCTCCCATGATTCCAACAATGGAGCAGTTGCATCCTCAATCAGCTCTATCATACCCTGCATATATATAGTATTCTTGCATCCAAGATGGAACATGTTTTCCAGACCAAAATAGTAAGCAACAGTACTGCAGTACCTTAATCTTGTCCATGAAGAACTCCGGCGCGATGAGCTTCCTCTGATAGACCCATTCATCACCGTTCAATGTAAACAAACCTCCACCAAATAAGGCTTTGCGAGATCTTTTTAGATAATTGGGCTTCCCCAGCTCTGATGGCGTGCAGTGACCAATGTCCTTCACCATTTCTGGATCAGAGACATGAAGTATGTCTAGAGCTCCCGTTGAGTATATGAAAACTGGGCCTGTTCAAAATTAACAAATCACTTACCTCATTGTGAGACGAATTGACACAAATAATCCAGAAAATCGATATAAATATGAAAAAGGGCCAGAATAGATAGGTTCTTTTAAAGATGGTGTTTATCAAACTTTTGTTGTTCCTCACAAAATAACAGATCTTGCACATCAATTAGCTACACAATCTCCCCATTAGAAACACAACACACAGAATCAGTGTGGGAATTTTAATTCACAAGTCAACTGATGTCCCTTTCAAAGAAAAAGGGAATGATGATGATCCAAATGACTATCAAGATATGTCAGCTATTATATTTAAAAAAGAATCCAAATTCCAAGTAAAATTGTATTAGTAACCAGATAGACTACTCTAATAAAACACAGTTTATTATTCCCAGTGAAATTCCTAGAAAGATGCATGTAAGCTCAAAACCGTCAAGAGAAGAAATCCTATTATATTTTAAAATGACCCCAGATGCCAAGTAAGACTATATTGTTAACCAGATAGGCTTTCCTTTGTTTCCAGTGGAAATTTCTTAGGAAGGTGCATGTAAGCCCAAACAGTCAAGACTGTGTATTATAGAATGACCTGACATAAAACTATATTGTTAAACAGATAGACTTGTTTAATCAAATCCAATTATTTCCAGTGAAATTTCTAGGAAGATGCATGTGAGAGTTATTTTGCGTCTTGTGCCTGTACAATCTTGGGCTCTTGCTGGATCCTCTTCATCTCTCTGGTGTTGCCATAGAGCACAGTAGGCCTGGGACCCTTTACGCCTTGCCGCCTCAGCTTCTTCCTTAGGTTCTCTGACCTTAGGCATACCTGGTGCAACAAGTATGACAGAGCCAAGCTAAGAACAAGAAGAGAAATAGTTAGTGCAGGCAACTCCTCCATGAGGTTCAGGAAGAGAGAGGAAGAAAGTGCTCTAGGGAATATTCAGATACAAGGCAATGCTAGATATGCCAGGGTACGCTAGGTCTTCAAGAAACCACCACTATATCTCGTTAAGACCCCAAGCATGTGAGTTCTCTTGTTTGACCTTTGCACTTTTTATATAGGCTGCTTCCAAACCTTGGCAACCATTAAAATTCAGTTGACCAGATGACTTTTGTATGATATCATCCATTTATTGATTGGCTATTACCATTTGCTTATGCCAATCCACTTGAAAAATGCCCTCCCTGTAACCCTGTTTCACCTCATAAAAATATAAGAACCAGTCTTCAGTTCCAGCACCCCAGCATGCTGCATTCTGTAAGACACTAATTTAGCTCCAGAGCATTCACAGAAATAAAGGAAATTAAAAACATATGCAATGTTTTAAAGAGAACATGTATATAATTACCTCACCCATCAGGAAGTCACCAATGGATGCTATCCGGTCTTAAAAGGCGGCAAGCTGGAGGCAAGTTGTCTTGGAGGAGCACATTGTTGATGCAGAACTCAAAGGAGGATGGCAGAGATTTAAAATATTTGAAGGTGGCAACATAAGTTTCAAAAGGCATATAGGTGTTTGCACGGTTGAGAAATAGATAGATCAAATACATAATTATAGGCGATATATTATCTCTTAAGAAGGTAATATAATCCGTATATAGTCACCGTAGTGGTCTAGTTGAGCCATGTAAAAACACAAAATGGGCAGGGGATCCCATCTGAAAAACACTTACTACTGTAGCAGAGAAGTACACCGAAGAAAAAAAGAACCGCTCGTAGAGACGGAGACTATCTTCGTCCAATTGGATCTCCGATTGGTTGGGTTGTTGGATGTCAGATCATGTCATGCCCAACAAGCCATGAACAGTGCCTTATTAATGCATCCTCGTCACCATCTAGCAGTGTTCCGCGGAGATAATCGCACTCGCACGAGCACACACAGCCATGCCAATGGCGAATGTGGCTACAGCCCCGCTCCTAACAGGCAGACCGGAGGCCGCGCCGGCGAAGGAGCGATCCATCGATGACGTGATGGAGATGTACGGCGCCACCGGCGCCCTGCAGCTGCTCAAGGCCGTCTTCGTCGCCTTCGCCTGGGCCTTCGACGCGCAGCAGGTGTTCATCTCCGCGTTCACGGACGCCCAGCCACAGTGGCATTGCCTCGCCGCCTCCACCGCCGGCAACTCCTCCTGCTCCCCGGCCGCGGCCTCGCCGTGCGGTCTCCCGCCGGGCTCATGGGCGTGGGACCGGCCGGCCGTGGCCACCGTGGTCTCCGAGTGGGGCCTCACCTGCGCCGGCCCCGCCCTCATCTCCCTCCCGGCGTCCTCGTTCTTCGCCGGCAGCCTCGCCGGCGGGTTCCTGCTCACGACTGCTGAGGTGTTCTTGTACCAAGTTTCAGGAACATATATCTTTTTTTTCATAATTTTGCTCAGTTCAGTAAAGCACATATGATGCTTGTTGCTGTTCGTCAGTTACCTTGTGTTTGGTAGTTTTCTTATGTTGGCTGTTTACACTGTAACTGTAACTATAACACTGCCTGAAAGTTTGCCCATGCATTCTTCAGTTAGTGCTTCAAAAATCTGTCTTGAAGACTCAATGCACATGATGCTTTATGTACTTTGATTGACTTGAACATACGACTGTATGTCCTATGCTTCATAAGTTCATAGTTCATTCTTCTTTAACTGTGCTTACTGCTTAACTCTCCACTTCGAAGTTGAATCTGTGATTAAAAAATCTGTTGTTGTTTTTTCTGATGTTTTCCTTATGTTAAAAAGGATACCAGTATTCAATGCTGAGATAATTCTTCACCTATTATTTGAAGCTCGTGCATATGTTTTATTTGAATACTGGTATCCTTTTTAACATAAGGAAAACATCAGAAAAAACAACAACAGATTTTTTAATCACAGATTCAACTTCGAAGTGGAGAGTTAAGCAGTAAGCACAGTTAAAGACGAATGAACTATGAACTTATGAAGCATAGGACATACAGTCGTATGTTCAAGTCAATCAAAGTACATAAAGCATCATGTGCATTGAGTCTTCAAGACAGATTTTTGAGGCACTAACTGAAGAATGCATGGGCAAACTTTCAGGCAGTGTTAGTTACATAGTTACACTTACAGTGTAAACAACCAGCATAAGAAAACTACCAAACACAAGGTAACTGATGAACAGCAGCAAGCATCATATGTGCTTTACTGAACTGAGCAAAATTATGAAAAATAGATATATATATATTCCTGAACTTGGTACAAGAACACCTCAGCAGATCATGTCAGCAAACACAAAGTCTGAACTTCAAACTAAACTTGAACCTTTTCACACAAAAGTGGCACAAGCACTGACATCAATCACATGCCATCACAAAGCAATTTGGATCAACGGGTATGTGCTGGATATTTAGAACATAGACCACCAACTTCTT
>OAMR01001054.1:45589-67296 GCA_900205405.1 Echinochloa crus-galli
TTGGTGACAAGAGGACTCGTGTGTTTGTTGTGGGGCGTGGAACTGGCGGAGAATCAACATCTGCTTCATGACCTTGTCTGGCTAAGTCGATCAACTGGGAGAACTGCTGTGAGAAAATGTCCTGAATGGGTTCATGCCTTGCGACCCTGGATCTTCGCCTTCTTTGCCGATTAGTGCTGGCAGTAGCAGTCTCATCTCTGTTGTTGTCACTAAGTACCGTCATCTTGCACTCTCTGCATATTGCTAAAGCTTCAAAGCTATCGATAACCTCAGTATCCAGAGTAAAAGGCCTTGTGCAAACTAGGCATTGAACATCTGACTGGGTGGCAATAAGTTCATAGCTGCTGGAACGGCCTTGATTGTCAGACATGGATATCTTGCGATATGAAACCTGAGACACAAATTTGTGTCAGCAATGTGCCATGGAAAGCAGCAAACATGAGTTCAATGTCAACTTAAGGGACCAATTGCACCTCTGCAGGAAAGTTGGATCAGGTGCCCATGATATGCATCACTAAGCACATAACGGCCTTGTTTAGATGCCGATTCTGGATGGCCGAATCGGCACTGCCGGCTGAGGCGCAGGTCTGACGCGTGTCAGCCGGCTCCTGTAGCGTTTCGTTTGTTTGTGCGAAAAATTGTCTAAAAATTAATTAATTAGACTCAAAATGTTCGTCTCACAGAGTACAACAAAACTGTGTAATTAGTTTTACATTTCATCTACATTTAGTACTCCATGCATGTTATGACATTTTGATGTGATGGGGAATCTTCTTTTTGCATAGTGTATTTGGGAGTTGCTTTTTGGGAACTTTTGGTTTCATTCAGCAATCAGACATTCAGCCTCAATCCAACACTAAGGGAAAGAAGCACCCAAACTATAGGTCAGGCATCTGACCATCGTAGCTCGTCAGACTCTATGCGAAGTGAGGAGACCTAAGCAATCAATCTACTCCGTATCTAGGAAACAGTCACGCATAGTAGTGCCCGCCTTGCCATAACCAACGCAGATATAGTACAATAGTAAAGAAAAAAACATCGAGCTAACAGCTGGGAGTGGGAGCTGTTCGATTCCCCACATCGCTGAGGCTCGATGAAATGGACAAGACACAGTTCCATTTTGTGAAGAACATGTAGCAGGATTTAAATGGGACTAGGCGGCGGAGCAGCTGTGGCGCCGGCATGTTGCCGAGCCGCCGGCAACCGTTGATTATGGAAGGGGACATTTGGGGGGAAATTAGAAGGTTGGTAGAAAAACCTAAGTCAGTAGCGGAGCTTCCTCACCTTAACCAGGATCGGGATGAGCTTCCTCACCCTAACAAATCGATCCAGCGACGAAGACGACGAACGGAACGGAGCAATTTGCTTGGATCGAGATTGATTTGATTGGTTGGGGGGAGAAGGAGAGAGGGTGGTTGGCTTTGGTCTCTTCCTTCACTCTCTATCTCTGGTGGGCTTGGTGAGGGAGAGGAGAGGAGGAGGAGATCCGACTCGGGCCCGGCTCGCTCGTTTCAGCCCATCTTCTCAAGCTACAGCCCATCTCGGCCCAGGCTTGTTGTCGTCAAGGTCGGGTTGGTGTTGGTGGGGGCCGACCCTCGCTGTCGCCAGCCTTTTCTTCATTCGATTCGATTTTTTTTTCCTTTGTTTTTCCTTCGTTTTGGGAAGAGGGAGAATCAAGAGAGTCGCCAGCCAGCTTGAGGTTGGCCGTCAGCACCACCACGGTGGTGGAGGTCGAACCGCCCACGACGATCGCACGGAAAGTCGGTTGCTTGATTGATTCTCTTCCTTTGGCGGCGCCACCAGCCTCCCCGATCCATCCCATCCCCATGGCCTACCGCCGGAAGCAGGCCACCGCCGACGATCGACGGAGCTCCTATCCTCAGGCACGCACTCCTCTCTCTCTCCCCCCTGCCCAGTTCATCTGCTGCCTGCCCCGCTTTCTTGATTGCTTGTAGTTGTAGGCTTCCTTCTAGCGTACCGTACCATTCATTTCTCGCTTGCCGATTCCAGAGTGTGTAGTTCTACTGAAATCTACTTTGAGTTGCCTGATCGAGCTTCTCTCAACTTTGAGTTGTCATGATTGCATGAACAGAACTAGGAAGAAAAAGGTAAATTTGCTTCATCAAAGACCATCTCCTTGCTTGGTTTATTCTTGAAATGTTGTGCCATATCACAGATCAATGCGGATTGTCTAGTTCCTGCTTGTTTAGATGTCCTAATTTACCATGACGCATATGCCCTTTTGTTATCTGAATCTGAATGCGCAATACCCTTGTTTCTGTCAGAGACTAACGGTTGCCAAATGGCATAATGTAGGACTCTGCTTCATCATACAGTTACACATCGTTCAAAAGCGTAAATGAGCCCAAGCTTGGGTTGTGGCAAACTTTGGCAAGCAAAGCCAAGGGAATTCTCGACGAGGACGCCTTGGCGCATAAGTTTGAGGACTTGAGAAAAGAACGACCTCGTAGCAGCACCAGTGCACCCAGTAAAGATCAGGTGAGACAGCAAGTAATTACTATATCTGAATTTTCAGACAGTCACAAATTCACAAGTGTATGGCCTTGTCTCTCTTCAGAAATAATTTTCCGAGCTGTCTTTCTATTTACATTTCTTGCAACTTTTTTCTGATTTCAGGCCCCTCAGTCTCGTTGGTCATTTGAAAACCACTGGAAGGCAGGAGAGGCAGCAGCTCGGATCAGGCCGGAGGCTCTTTCTGCTTCTGTCAACCAGCTTGGCGGAAAAATAAAAAATGCCTTGGAAGTAATGACTTCTACTTAGCTCTGTGCAGCTATTTCTCTTTAGCCCTATTGATTGCATAACCCTCTGGAGTCTGGAGAATTAACGACTTGTTGCTTCCTTGGTTTAACAGGAAGGACTCACAATTGTGGATAATAAGACTTCAAGTATCATTGAAGAAACAAAGAAAATTCAAATTAGAAGGAAGCCTACCAGTTCAAGTTCTTACATGTCGAATTCAACAGTACATACAGTCAACACTACTAATCTCTCATCGGAGCAAGCTCAATCTGCAGCCGAGGAAACTCAATTGAAAGCTTCTCGCGACGTAAGGTGTCACATGCTTATATCTTGATGAAAAATATTTTGTTGTACCCTGTGATTACCGAAAACTCTATGCACAGAAAGTATAGTTTCTTTTTTTTTTCTCGAACCCGCAGGAGAGCTGCGCGTCGATTACATGCCGATGCCACAGCTTTGGTTAGTTTTTTGAAAGTATAGTTTCTTTTACATGGAAAACGTGCAGCATTTAGTGGGGTCCATCTTATTCAGTTCAATTCCTAAATAATGGTTTTAACTTTATGGATTGTGTGCATACTGCATGTTAATTCTCAGTATAAACAAAGGAAAGTTATTTCTACATTGGCTGCCCTTTACTAATCGCTTGGTTATGGATTAGTGGTTATTAGTGTGGTTGAGAATTAACCCTGATGCCTGCTTAACTTGCCTAATGTTTGTCTTATCTGATTTCTAGAGTAACTGAATATAAATACTGTGATAATCTAATTGGCACCATAAGCACTTTTCTCTGGTTACAGTGAACTACCAGAATACTTTGGTCCTTGTGACATACTACGTAAAACAATAAGCAATCTTCTACCTTTCACCATGGTTATGTCAATGATTCAGAAAAGCACATATATGATCTTTTGGTTATAACTTCCTGTTCTGATGTCTTTCTTGCCTCCTATTTTTTTTTCCAGGTTGCTAATGCAATGTCTGCTAAAGCAAAACTTCTACTCCGTGAACTGAAATCTGTTAAAGCTGATCTAGCTTTTGCAAAGCAGAGGTGTGCTCAGCTAGAAGAAGAAAACAAGCTATTGCGAGAAACAAAGCAGAAAGGGAACAAAACTGAAGAGGATGATGACTTGGTAATCTTTTTTTCGATCAAGCTTTTGTTTTCTTATGGAATTTCTTTTCGTGAATTACATACATCTTGATTTTCTTTTACATCAAGAATAATGAATGGGTGACAATTCATCACCAAAATAATAAGTTTCACTTTTGTCATTCTTGTGTGCATAAATTTATAATTCATTGCCAAAGTGCTGTTATTCTCATTGCATTTCTGATCACTTGCATGGAATGGTCGAAATTTCAGTACTCGACTCAGCATTGCATAAACTTAGTGTGGTTGACCTGGTTCATATGAAACTATATTGTACAGTGATGAGAAGTCAAGGCCATTATCTCATTTCATAGTAGCTATTAACTGCTGGTAGTGCCAGCTTGTTGTTAACTACACTTGAAGAGTTTCACTATTCCTTTAGAACCATCTATACACGCAAACATGATTGTCTTTATGATATTCTGAAACTTTATCTCCTAACAACCATTGTTGAAACAGATTCGTGTGCAACTGGAGACCTTACTGGCCGAGAAATCAAGGCTGGCACAGGAAAACTCGACATATGCCCGTGAAAATCGCTTCCTGCGTGAGATAGTAGATTTTCATCAGTTCAGACCTACCCAGGACGTTGTTTCCTTGGATGATGGCGACATGGAAGACGATGACCCAGAAGAGGACAGCAACCTCATTTACACTGAGAATATGTTACATTTGGTTGACGAAAATCCTGGAGACGAAGAACTCTCCCCTGTGCCTCCGAGGCCTGAATCTCCGGTGATCAGCCCAGGGGAAGAGTCATCATCCCCCATATCCAGCAACTCTCAGAATCCCTCAAAGCCAGCATCTGACACAGCTTGAATCGTGTGAATCGCCATCTTGTTTGGGATTTGAAGCGGTTTTGGTGGTGCTCTTGTGTGCATAAATTTTTGCCCATTCTTTGTCCACTTTGGTTTGCAATTGCAATATAGTTTTACAGGCTTTTGCTTCTGTATAAAGTGTATGGTTTAGTTTCCATCATGCGGGGTTTTGGTGAAAAGAGGACTCGTGTGATTGTTGTGGGGATTGGGGAGTATGTATGTGGTGTGTACTTCGCGTGTGCAGTGTACTTATTGTTGCTGAATCTGTCAGTTGTGAATAGACAAAATGAAGAGTATTTTCGAGAGAGGTTGTTACTTGCATGGGACTAGTTGTGATTGGTATCATCTCAGAACTTTTGGATCTTGTTGTTTTGTGCCTCCCATTTTTCTAGTCCAGAATTAATATGATAATTTGTCACTGTCAGTGGCTGGATCAAACAAAAAAAACAACAATTGACACCTCCAGCTGCTTGGAGCTTCAATTCCATTCCGGTACCTGCCTGCACGTCGGGCGATGACCGGATATGTGTGCTAGCAAGTTTAGCATCCTGCTCGTCACTGGAAGATACGAGTAATGAACAAGCCATGGTCGTACATTGACAGTAGTACTACAGTAGTAGTGTACAAGTGAAGGCAACATCACCATTTTGCTGCTGCATTTTCAGTACTCTTTTAGTGGTCCTTGTTTTTTTGGATGAATCTCCACCTCATACGTCAGTCAGCTCAGCTGCTGTAACAGCACTACTCCTCAGTCTCACCTGGCTGGCAGGCCAGAAAGGAAGAAGAGAAGCTTCATTCGCTTGCAAAAGGACCCCTTGCAATAGGAAGAATCGAAACGTTAGGAAAGAGGACATGACAGAGCAAAAGCGACAAAAAAAAAGCAATAGGCATGCTCCTCGCTCAGACGCTGACAATAACGGACGGACCCCTACTCGATTTCCGTGGACCCACTTTTCAGCGAGGGTAGGAACGGTAACAAGCCTGCGATCTCTCTCTTGTGTCTAGCAGTGGCAGTCAGCCTCTTCAGTTCAACTCCGCAACCAAACCAACGAGCTCTCACTCACTCACTCTGGCGGTCTCTGCCCGCGTCGCAATCGTTCGTGTCGTGGCGGATTTTGCCGATTTCTCCCAATTTCTCTGGACGTTGTTGCCATCGATCTCGACGATCGTGTTTGCTTCTTCCCCGATTTTGTTGCCGTCGTTCTCGCCGCCTTCCACCACTTTCTTGTCGGACTTGGTCCCGTACTCCTCGCTTCCATCGCCATTGCCTTGCCGCTCCCTCTTCCTCTGCTCAAGCGGCCTGCTTTCTTTCTTGGACCGCTCGCTCACCCGGGGCTCGCCGTAAATTAAAGCCCGTCCGTGCAGAGGATCCCGGCCAAATCTCGTCCTTGTTTACCCCAATTAAGAGCAGCACAGCCTAGTCGCCGCCAGAGATGACGACAACGTCCTGACTCAGCCTCTCCGGCCGGCGGCTGCTCTGCTCTGACTCTGAGAGCCGCCGCCACACTGCCATGGGCTTCTTCCTCTGCTCCTCCTGCCTCCTCCAGCTGATGCTCCTGACCACCTCTTCTACCGCGGCGGCGGCGCAGTCTCGCAGCCGCTCTCGCCGGCGAGGATCCTCGACGCGGCGCTGCAGGGCTACGCGTACCGGGCGTTCGCGCGCCGCCCGCGCACCGGCATTGTCTACAACGCCACCACCCTCCCCGCCAACCTCACCGCCATTGCCGTCTCCGCCGTCCGCCTGCGCAGCGGCAGCCTCCGCCGGAAAGGCTTCCCCAACTACTTCGAGTTCGCCGTCCCCGCCGGCGTCGCCGTTCATCCGTACGCCGAGCGCGTCGTGCTCGTGTACCACAACCTCGGCGACTCGTTAGAGCACTACTACCCGCTCCCCGGCTACACCTACCTCGCGCCGGTGCTCGGGCTGCTGGCCTACGACGCGGCCAACCTGACGGCCGTGGGGTTGCCGGAGCTCGACATTGCCGCGTCGTCAGGGAGCCCGATCTCTGTCACTTTCGGCGATGTCAGGGCGGTGCCGGTGCCGGCGGGCAGCGCGGCGCCGCGGTGTGTGGTGTTCGATCTGAATGGCGTGCCGCAGTTCCGGGACATGGAGGGAAATAATGTGTGCTCGACGTATCGCCAAGGTCACATCTCCATTGTGGTGAACTCCAGTGAGATCATTGCTCCAGCTCCTGCTACTGCTGCGCCCGGCAGAGTTATTACCCCACCGATACCGACGGAGGGAAGTAATCAGAAGGGAAGCTCATCAAAGGCGTGGAAGATTGCTGTCGGCGTGGTTGCGGCTGCCATGGCATTGGGTCTGTTGGCTGGGCTTCTGCTGTGTTTGGTGAGGTACGAAAGGGATAAGAACTTGGAGGTTATGGAACGGAATGCCGAGGTTGGGGAGACATTGCGGATGGCGCAGGTTGGGAGGGCGCAGGCACCTGTGGCATTGGGGACACGAACGCAACCGGTCATTGAGAATGATTATGCTGCATAGTATTCTTTTGAGCTTCTTGCGGAGTTCTTGTCTAGTTACAGAAGAGTTGATGGTCATGGCTAGCAACGGGGTTTTCTGTCGGCTGTTTGAGGCAGCAAATTTTCTATCCATGAGGGTGATACTAACTGCTAATTTCAGAGGTCACTCAGGATCTGCTCCATGATGGTTCAGCACATTCTTTTGGTGGGTTTATTCAGAAGGTTATTGTTCCTGTTCCTAGTTGCCATGTTCATATCTAGGGAGTTCCTTTCATCTCCAAGCAAGCAATGGAAGGAAAACGTCAGATTTGGAATCATCAATTATTTTTTTTGGTTGGTGTATTCAAAAGAAAATGGGTTAGCAATAATCTGAGTTAACATTCATTGCACATTGTGTCATGTTTTGTCAGAGAAATTCATTCATCCAGTTTCAGTTTGACTTCATTGTTTTTTCTTCTCCACTTCATGTTTAGACAGCTGCTCAGATGATGTAGTGATGTACATGTGTACTTATCTAGTTTTGTGGAAATCAGTCTGATTCTGATAGTTTAGATATCATGGCCAAGGTGGAAAGGGATTAGTGAGTGGGCTTGTGATCTCCCCATCATCAGGCATGCCATGATCTTGAAATAAGGTGGGCCGGTGGAGGAAGCCTCTAGTGGCCAATGGGCTATATAACTTGGGCTTGTCCTCCTGGGTTTCGTTCTTTTATAACTGGGCTGTCGCGTTGGGCCCTGTTTCCGTCCTTCCCCTTCTATCTCAGTGGCCAGGTTGCTTGTGGATTGTGGATAAAGGTCTGGTGAAGTGAAAGAAAAAGAAGAAAAATGAAGGTTCGTTCCCATACCATGTGTTTACAATCTTGGATCCCGAGCTATAAAATGCACAGTGTACGTTACGTTGGTAGTCGATGAGGAATCTTGACGGCGACAACGAGATCAAAAGGTCTAAAGCAAGACTGAAAGCAACTAGTACGACCAACATGTAAAGATGACACTAGCATGTTGTTGTAGATGCAGTTTCTAGTCTAACTTAGTTCTCTCAGGAAACCACTACTTCAGAGTAATCTTCAACTAGATAGGTGGTCCGCGCAAATTTACGCGGGTAGCTAGTTTTTAAATGTCTCAAATCATGATATTATTTTTACTTAAAATTTAGTCCTTTTATTTTATATGCACTTCTTATTTTTTCTATTTCCTTTCAAGTTGATATAGAACTACCAGTTCTTTATTATTTTATTTTTAAATTAACCTATATATAATGATATTGAACATATACATTCTATTAATCTAAATTCTAATATTATCATACTAATCTATTTTACATATCACTTTTCTATTATCGTATTTTTAGACCATATTTAAAAATTTATCTATTAAATATTTTTATTTTATAGAGGATCTTTACTTGTGTCTAATTGGCTTCCCAAAATCAATAAAATAAACGTATTAGACATTGACTATATAAAGATCTAGTCATGCCAGTTTTTAATTTCTTAGTGGCCTTGTCATTAATCCATTGTTTATCGTGTCTCCAAAACTACATCTTTTTCGACGCCCTTACCATCTATACACTCATGCTACTTAAACTTTTTTTAGAAAGATCATACACTCATATGCATGCACACTCACCCCCCTATAAATACATGTACGTAAACCCTACCCTTATGAGCACTTTTGAGAGACTGGACTAGGAAAGAATAGCGTGGATAATCCGTTTGATGATCTTCCACTTGCGTTGGCAAAGACATTGAGTGCTGATGTGGCTATGGTGCTCAATCCCGACAGCGATTCGCTCCCTTCGGACAGGAAGAATTATTCTTTCCTACTGTGCTCACAACCTTATTGAACACTCTAAATCTGAACACCTCTCATCAGGTACACGTGCAGATTGACGTGTTGTCTTCGGCTCATTGTTTAACGTTCCCTCCTATATAGAGGAACGTGGTGGGCACATGGGGCTTCTGGCTGTCCCCACTTGTCGTACTCTGTTCTCATCTTCTGAAAGAAATATTCGTGCCTAGTCATTGAGATTCTCTGCTCTATATCGATTTCTTCTACACCCGTTATCCTCTATATCTCATAGTCTGTACCAACTACCAATACGTGAGCCCACCCATTTCCTTTTCTCCTTTTTTTCACCGACACCACCACTCCCGCACCACTCTATCTCTCTCCGTTTATCTCCTCCCTTTCTCTAGTAGTGGTGGCGGCGGCGAGGGGTGCCAGACTTCCCGGTCGGCAGCCTCCGGCTGCGCGCGGAGCGGACGAACCCCTAACACCAAAGGTGCACGAGCCGCTCCGGCGGCGGCGGCGGATGGTTGCGCGGCGACGGCGACGACCTCAGCAACGGCCACAACAGCCGCGCGGCGGCGGTGAAGGGCTCCTGCGGCAACAACGACTCCCGCGTGTGGCGGCGAAGGGATCCCATGGCGGCGACGGCATCGGACGGCCTCCCGACAGAGGATGGTCGCGCGGCGACGGCGAAGACTCCCGCGGCGGCCACAGAACGGCTGCACGGTGGCGATGGAGGGCTCCTGAAGTGGCCGCGGACGGCCGCGCGCCGACCGCGGAGGGGTGGCGGTGGATGGAATAATATATGTCATGTTATTTATTTTTATTCATCTATTTATTAATCATATTTGGTCTAGATTCATTGGATTAATGTGGATCATTAGATCTTTATAAAATACTAGTTGCAATGCCCACGCGGCACGCGCGTGCTAAACTTTCTTCTACGTATGTGTCTCAATTCTGAAGCACGTACGTTTATTGATGACATGTAAGTACTAAAATATTGTCACTTTAGTGAGCCATGACAAACCGTACGAAGTGCTTTTAAAAATACTTTATATTGGCTCTTCAATGTATATAGAGAGATAGTTGGCATTTATTTATATGGAGAAAGCTCTCCAATTTATTGTCTATTAGCGATACGGGGTAATTGTGTATAGACGTGGGGTACAAATGTGGGTATCTTTAGGTGGGCCCTTTTTAGGTGAAAAAAGTCTATTTATTAATCATATTTAGTCTAGATTTATTGGATTAATGTTGATCGTTAGATCTTCATAAAATCTGACGGTGTATATTTATCTCTTTTTAGATTAATAAAATAGTACAGATCGTTAGATCCTTATAAAATCCGATGGTATATATTCTTCTCTTTTTTGGATTAACGCAATAATGGGAGGGGGGTATAGGTGGGGGTGGGCCTTTTGTTGGTGAGAAAAGTTTCAATTCTAATTCTCTTTATAGTATAGATGATGGTGTATATTTCAGACGCGCGGCGGCTCCTACGGCGGCGGCGGATGGCCTCCCGACGGCGGACGGTCCCGTGGCGACGGCGAGGACTTCTGCAGTGGCCACGGACGGCCACGCGGTGGCGGTGAAGGGCTCCCGTCTTCATAAAATCCGACGGTCAATGTTCTTCTCTTTTTTAGATTAACGTGGGAATTTCTTGGTCCTCTCGGCGAACATGATGTCTTCTTTTAACACTATTGTACTAAGATAACTAGTAAGGTGGCCCACGCAAATTTGCGCGGGTAGCTAGTTTTTATACTAATATTTATATTTTTTAACTTAAATATAATTTTATTTAAATATCTGTTGTTTACGGTTTGTTCAAGTATGTTCAAACTAACGTATCATTTTTTATCATCATGTATGTGGCAGATAGTATGAATTAATGATGCAAGCTTATATTTACTAATTGTATTTGACATTGATTTTTTGATCAACTTGTAATTTCCTTATTTATTTAATTTAGAATATAACAATTTATTTACTCTAATCAATGGACTTTAAGGGTTAATATAGATTGTAGATCTTACTAAAAACCAACAATGTGTTATTTTTATTTTAAATAATATAGTAATAATATTATATTATTAAGATTAAGTCCACTAATATCTCTCTAACCAGACTCTCCAAATACTAAATGAAGACTACCTCTATTTTTTAAAGGCCACAGAAATGTTAAAACTCCAGTAATAACCCTTGTAAATATAGGGCTTTTATAGACCCTTGAGAATAGAGGGTGGATTTAGAAGCCTCCCAAATAGGGGGGGAGGGGGGGCAAGTACAGGGGCTGCTGGAGTGCAACTTTTTTCTGGACCCTCTAAATTTTGGACATGGTTTGTTGGGTTTGCTGGTGTGCAACTTTTTTCTTGACCCTTTAAACTTGGGATAGGGGCTTATTGAGTTTGCTGAACTTTCTCTAAAATAATAGATGGTGCCACCTAATATTGAGGTAGTGATCATGGGTAAGTGAATAAAGTAATTCATATAACTTTACATATACAAAATGCAACTTCCTGATATGAGATACTCCCTCAATGGACATGCGAACTATCTCGGCGAACTTGTAATAGCGTAACACGGGACGATTGGATTAAAGTAGAAACATTTCACAAAATATAATGGTGTTTGGGTCTCAACTCCCTTCATAAATCGGTGTCATGATTAGTAGCCTAGCTTGCTGCACTAATCAATTATCAGAATGGCATAGCATGAAGGAGAGTTTAAGGAGGGAGGAAATCAAATATAGAGGGTAATCAATTACACCTGGAATATATAATCCGAGAAAATATCATAAGAAAAATACTGCTAGTTTGGTAGTTATGCAATGAGAACTTAGGCTGCAATAACCAATGGGTGCCTATCACGGTTATGGATCAATCTTATGCCTTTTTCCTCCTCTGGTAAAAGATGAAGTAATATATAGACATGTTTGATGCCCGATCCAGTGAATGATCAATATTTACAGTTGCATGATTACATCAGGCATTAAGAGAAGCATTTTTTTGCCCAGCTATTGTTACTCAACTTTCATGTCAACACATGTGCACGGCAAGCACGTCCATAAACAAAGTCATACGATACTTGAGTTTCTTTGTTTTGTTTTTTTTCTAAATTGAATTGTTCTCTCCCGCTATGCTCACAATCTTGTTGAATGTTCTAAATCCGAGCACTACTCATCTGGTACACGTGCAGTTCGACGTGCTGTTCTCCGCTCATTGTCGAACGTTGCCTCCTATATAGAAGAACTTGATAGGGCACATGAGGCCTCATTCTGTCCGCACTCGTCGTACTCTATTATCATCCTCTAAAAGGAATATTCCTGGATAGTCATTAAAATTCCCTCCTCTATATTAATTTTTCTGCACCCGTTATCCTCTATATCTTATATACTGTACCAATTACAAACACGTGAGTCCACCCATATATTTTTCTCCTTTTCTTTCACGGACGACCCACTCGTCCCCTACTCTATCTATCTCCCTCTATCTCCCCCACTCTCTAGTGGCGACGGCAGCGGCGAGAGGTGCCGGTCTCCTCGGCCGATAGCCTTCATCCCCCCCTCGGCCTCCGGTGGCGCGCGGAGCGGTCGGACCCGAACTCCGAAGACATGTAGGCAGCTCGCGCGGCAACCGCGGAAGGCTCCCGCGGTGGCGATGACGGCAGACGGTCGCACGTCGACGACGAAGGACTCCCGCGGAGGCCACGGACGGTCGCACGGCGCCGGTGAAGGGTTCCAGTGGACGGCCACGCGGCGTCGGTGCAGGCCTCCTACGGCGGTCATGGACGGCTATGCAGTGGCGGCAGCGGACGACTCGCGCGGTGACGGCCCCGCTAGCCTCCAGCGGCGCGCAGAGCGGCCGGACCCCAAACTCCGAAGACGCGTACGCGACTCCCGCAGGGATGGCGACGATGGACGGCCTCCTGGCGGCGGACGGCCGTGCAGCGATGGTGAAGGACCCTCGCGGTGGCCACGGACGGCCGCACCACATCGGTGGAGGGCTCCAGCGAACGGCCACACTGCGTCGGTGGAGGCCTTCTTCGGCAGCCATGGACGGCTACGCGGCGGCGGACGGCTCTCGCGGCGGCGGCCCCGTCTGCCTCTAGCGGTGCAGAACAGCCGGACCCCAAACTTCGAAGACGCGCAGGCAACTCCCGCAGCGATGGTGATAGCGGACGGTCGCGCAGCGACGGCGCAGGACTCCCGCGACGACCACGGACTACCGCGTGGCAGCGGTGGAGGGCTCCCGCGGACGGTCACGCAGCGACGGTGGAGGCCTCCTACGGCGGCCATGGACGGCTCGCGGCGGCGGCGGTGGACGGCTCGGGTGGCGGCGGAGGAGGGACGGCGGTGGATAAAATAATATAGACCGTTAGATATTCATAAAATCCGACGGTATATATTCTTCTTTTTTTGATTAAAATGAAATAATATAGACCGCTAGATATTTATAAATCTGACATCTTATATTCTTCTCTTTTTGATTAATAATGGAATAATATAGATCGTTAGATGTTCATAAAATCCAACGGCATATATTCTTCTCTTTTTTGGATTAACGTGGGAATTTCTTGGCCCTCTCGGCGAACGTGGTGGCTACTTTTAACACTATTGTACTAATATAATAGATAGATTCAGGGAGAGCTCTTCAGTTCACATTGACATCGATCACGAATTGTTTGCAGACGGACGCGTGCGTTGGGTTGGGCGCGAGAGAGAGAACAGCCAAACCGGTGGGGACGGCAGGAAAAGCGCCAAGAAAAAGAAGAGAACGTGACCCTGCCCTCTTCTTGTTCAAGCACTCACTACGGCCAACCTTTTCTCGATTTCCGTGCCGGGCCGTTGGTCGCCGTGCGATCATGTCACGTTGCCTGCCCGGCCTCATCATGTTATTCCTAGCAAAAGTCGTTGTGCATCGATAGCAATAGCATATACATCCATGTCAAAAAAAAAAAATAGCATATACATGCACCAGTTGAATGCTGGCCAAAGCAAACGATGGCTCGCCAATTCGACATAGTGAAATCTAAAAACAAACAAATATAGAACAATATTCTATAGGCCAGCCACTCGGTATCGTATTCAATGGTAAGCCACGTTCTTCTAAACAACGAGGCGTCTACGGTGATTTTATAAATTTTAATATAAAATCTATCGGTCTAGTCTTCTAAAGTGCTCATAGAATAGGATTTGCATATGGCGCAATAATATATCTATACTGAGCAGAAGATAAATGAAACATACACACGTTGAAATATTATAGAAATATAGAGCCTAAAAAGACACTTATGTTTTTGAAGTAAAAAAAACACCTACATAAAGCATGCATTCGGAAAATAGAAACAGAGTTCAAAGCTTTGTCGTTTTGCTTTTGCAGTAGTGCCGTTATGACTAGGAATATCTCATTTTCCCTTCTTAAAAAATGAAAGGAGGATGTAGGGCAACAAATTGAAGTCTCGAGTAATAATATACTACTAGTGATGATACCCCGCGCGTTGCTGCGGGATTTTTGAACAAATTTTAAGGTAAAATTTTAAAATAGAAACTAAAGTGATTTCATGGTAATATTCTTTTGCAAACGACACTAATATATTCATTTTGTTGACAGATAGCAATTGCTAAATGATTGATCTTTTATGTATATCTAATGTGGGAATTTTGTAGCGTGATACTCGCAAAGATGTACCTATGCCATTAGTCACAGTAAATCGGTGAGAGACATAAATTGATGCTCTAGTGGATGATGACGTAGCGTATGAGGTGATAGCTTGCATGCTTTGTAGTGGGGTGCTCCTTGAGTAAATGACTCGTGAGTGGATAACGTAAGCGGATGACGTGGCGTGCTGAGGGTTGAGAGAAATTCAATCTGACTTGTAGTGGGTATCAATTATATAGGTTATATAGATTCTCTTGTTTTTAAGTTATAATTCGTTTTAACTTTTGTAGATAGTAGATTTCTCTATACATTTAGATACGTACTTTAGCAAAAACTATGTATTTAGAAAAAAAAATTATAATTTGAAATGGAGGAAGCGCTAACTAGTAACACAAACACGCCCCAATGAGTGCCCCCATATGTAGCTAGTGCACCGATCGCTATGATCTGATATTCTTGATGATATCTATGATATATACCAAATGATAGAGCTTGCACGAGCACAATGCTTGCTGCGGTGTCTGATAGCATGCAAGATTTTGTGAATGAATGAAATGATCACACTGACGAGCACTTGCTCGCCAAGTATAAACTGCCAAAGCTCAAAGGCGCCTCTGTGATGGTAAGCCTGCTAAAGTGAAAGCGGAAAAGGGTAGCACTGTCCTCTCACTCTCGACACGCCTCGATGGGTGGACTCCCTCACTGGACTATCCAAGCAGCCACAGCAAGGCAACGCACCCAACATGCTTCCACATCATTTCCTTTCTTCACCGACCGACAGACAGCCTTCTGCCCGACTCCACTCTACTCTCTACCAGATAATACTAGTCCTGCTTTTTCACAATATATAATACTAGTCCTGCTTTTTCATTTGTTTTGCATGCTTCATGGATTTATTGCCATCTACTCTCTTTTCTTCAAATTATAAACACTTTAGTTTTATTTTAAGTTATTTTTTAATCTCTTTGATCAAGTTTTGATAAAAATATCAACATCTATTATATTATACTATCAAGACTATTATTTAGTGAGTTTTACAAAACCAGCTTGTTTTTATAGATATTTTCCAAACTTGGTTAAATTTAGAGAATTTTAAATTAGTATCAAATTAAATTGTCTAACATTTGGAATGGAGAGAGTATGCTGTTTGGATTGAAAAAATCATCTTAAATGGAGTGATGATTGTTTCCATAGTAGATTACCATTACGTTATTCCTTGTATTTACAGTATTTATGTGCATATATGAGAAATGAGGTGGTCATGAATCAACTCACACCTAATATTATTTGAAGGGCAGACCCGAGGGCCATGGCAGAGTTTAGAGAACTACAACCTGGTTTTTTATCCCCACCTTTTTTTTCTGAGTTCAATCGGTTTTGCATACTTGGAACACAGATTGCATCATTGCAATGCTGGGCTAGTCTTAGATGAAAGTTGAACCAAAAAAAAAGTTGAACCGCTTGCTGGTTTTGGAAGGAAACACCAAACGGGCAACGGCTGCTCTGAAAATGCTTTGGCTCCTCAAAGGGTCATCAGATGGCACTACTAATCTTTTTGTGCTTCCTACAAAGTCACAAGATTTGGCTACTTTCGAGCCTCAAGGACGCCCCATCTTTATACTATACTTAAGCAGCTTACTGAGAAATTCATCAACACTTCAACAGTATCATTGTACAAGCAGAGTTCAAGTACTTGCAGCATTGGCTGGAATGATTTGTTGCCATTAGTTGTTTCTGCAGCATTTGATGTTCTTGGGAGTGCGTCGCAAAGGCAAACTGGTGTTAAAAAAATTATGCTTGAAGTTTTCGCATTGGGAAGTCAAATGCAAATCTTGGTGTCTGAAACTCTTGGAACATTTCCTGTTTTGCAGGATATTTTCAGATGTTGCAGAGGATGTAACAGTATCGGTGGATGGACAATCTTTTCTTCTGCACAAGGTTTCATTTTAACAGCTTTGCTTCTTACTTATTGTCATTATTTTCTGTTTCCCTTTCAGTAGAACATTTTTCTTGTGAATCTAGTACCTTAAAGTGTTAGCCCGTTTAGGTCATTGCTATGATTGTTCAGCTGGGTGGTTGTGTTTATCTTTCTAGCAATTGAATCCCAACATGCACTTTTGGAGAAAAGATGTTCCAAATTAAATTCCACATTGAGTGGGAACGTCACTTCTCAGTAAATTGACAAAGAACCAAAATTAACATTGGTTATCAATCGAGTGCATGAAAAATGTGGCTTTCCTTGCAAATCTAGTTGTGATATGAGCAGGAGGTCTTCTGTAGTGCTGTTAGTGGTTTATGCTCACAATTTCATAAATGTAATAACTTGCAAAAATAATGGGTTGGAAGTATGTGCTTTTCTCTAGTGGCTGAAGTGCAAACAATTAGCAAAGGCATCAGGCAATCCAATTTTTATATTTCTTTTCAGTGATGCTACAAATGAAATTGAGCTTTTCAGAAACTTGAAAACTTTTCTTGACTGATCTCTCTGCATAGTCCATGTAGACTACATAAACAACTGAAGCAAAGTTCTATGATTTTCAACATACTCTACCCCTGTACTTGTTTTGCAGTTTCCTTTAGTATCTCGGTGTGGACGAGTACGGAAAATGCTAGTTGACTCCAGGGATCCAGATCTCTTAAAGCTGGAGCTTGTAAATGTACCAGGGGGAGCTTTTGCCTTCGAACTTGCTGCCAAGTTCTGTTATGGTAGCAATTTTGAAATAACTACGGCAAATGTGGCCCATCTCCGGTGCGTTGCAGAGTACCTGGAAATGACAGAGGAGTATCAACAGGAGAACCTCATTTTTAGGACAGAGACATACTTGAATGAGATTGTGCTGAAGAATCTCGATAAATCTCTGGAAGTTCTTTGTAAATGTGATGAATTGGACCCAGTAGTGGAGGAAATCGGGCTTGTAGGTAGGTGTGTCGATGCAATTGCGATGAATGCAAGCAAGGAGCAGCTGGGTCTAACATTTGGAATGGAGAGAGTATGCTGTTTGGATTGAAAAAATCATCTTAAATGGAGTGATGATTGTTTCCATAGTAGATTACCATTACGTTATTCCTTGTATTTACAGTATTTATGTGCATATATGAGAAATGAGGTGGTCATGAATCAACTCACACCTAATATTATTTGAAGGGCAGACCCGAGGGCCATGGCAGAGTTTAGAGAACTACAATGGTGAACTTCTTGCAAAGGATCGACGAAGACGATTCAGGAGAATTGTCACCTTGTGGATATGATTCAGATGGCCTAAAGTCTCCAAGCCACAGTTCAGTCCTGAAGGTCGGAAGACTAATGGATGGCTATTTAGCAGAGATAGCACCAGATCCATATCTGAAACTGCAGAAGTTCATGGCACTTATCGAACTATTGCCAGATTATGCACGCATTGTTGATGACGGACTCTACCGTGCCATCGACATATACCTGAAGGTAAAAGTACAGTAGATTAGAAATGCCACATTTTTTTGTAGTAGTTTCAGCAAATGCAGAGGTTTCAAGCTGGTTTTCCATCTAAGTAAATACTACCATATTTAGACAACATTGTTCACTCTTGATGAAAATGTGCATATGCAAGCAAATCGAATAAATTCTAGCTGATCACTGAACTTTGATCTCTGTCAAGCTTAACTTGCTGGTTCAATCTCTAAGTCTGAAAGGTAAATTGCATAAAAAAGCTACTGTATCATTGTTGAAAATGTGATAGTTATACAATCGAAGAGAATCACTAGACTTCGCTCTTAAATTAAAACGTGCCTGATCAATCTTGGTTTATATCTGACCATATACATATGCTGTCTTTATTTTCTATGATGAAACAGGCACACCCGTCTCTGACGGAATCGGAGTGCAAGAAGCTGTGCAAGCTGATCGACTGCCAGAAGCTGTCTCAGGACGCGTCGAGCCACGCTGCGCAGAACGACCGCCTCCCGATCCAGATGGTGGTACGCGTGCTCTACTTCGAGCAGCTCCGGCTCAAGTCCTCCTTCTCCGGCGGCTGCGGCGACGGCGGCGTGTCGCAGCGGTTCATGTGCAGCAGCAGCGGCGTGCCGAGCTCGTGCGTGTCCCCGCAGCGGGACAACTACGCGTCGCTGCGGCGGGAGAACCGGGAGCTCAAGCTGGAGATCTCGCGGATGCGGGTGCGGCTGACGGAGCTGGAGCGGGAGCAGGGGCTTATGAAGCAGCAGGGGATGGGGATGCGCGGCGGCGGGGACGGGCGGCACGGGGAGCACGGCAGGGCGTTCCTGGCGTCGCTGTCGAGAGGGTTTGGGCGGATAACCATGTTCGGCGGCGGCGGGCCGGCGGCGGCTGAGAAGAGGAGGAGGAAGAAGACCTGCTCCAGGAGCTCCCAGGGGTCGGAAGGGAAGAACCGGAGGCGGCAGAAGGCGTCCTTCACATTCGACTGAGAGAGCTTGGAATCAACATCAACATGGATGGTGAGTAAGCGAGCTTGATCGAGCACATAGCAATGGCGATGGAAGATGATGCATCCATTCCAAGATGCTGGTGAAGGCAGAACTGCAGGTAGCTGTGCATGCTACAAGCTGGTGAGAGAGAATTAGCAGGAATGCATGCAGGGTCTAGAGATTTGACTGTAATATTTTGACTGAACTCCTAGAGGTTTGATGACTGTAATAGTAGTCTAGTACACTGTTCTAGTTGGGGACACCTTGCCTTTTCTTGAGCATGCACACTCATCGCTCTTCAGAAAACAAGCAGCCTGTAAATAAAAGTTTTGAGATAGTGGGGAGGGTCAACATTGCAAACAAATAGATTATACTAACTTGGATTGGAACAACCGGAGTAGAGATCATCCTGCCAAAGGCAATAGATTACTTCCACCAGAATACTGAAGAAACAATTCACAAAATGATTTGGAAGTCCAAACATATAGCTCTACCCTTATTCAGGTTGACTTCGTGGAAAGCATTGTCACACAGGAAACTTTTAGGGGAACTAATAAGAAGAGAAGGAAGCTGTTTCATTTGCAAGGAGAGGATGGGGAGCTTATAAGTGTAAAACGTATGATCTCTTGTTCGACCTATGGAGTGCACACGTGCCAATCAGCTAATAAGTGTGTTCAAAGACTGGCTGCAGAAAGAAAAGGTGTGGTTGATTCCGGTGGCACATTTCATCCGGTAGCCTCTTGAACTCGACTAGTTTTTTCATTTGCCTTCCGACGAAAACAGTGCAAAAGAAGGTGTCGAATACCGTAGGGTATTCTTTTTCTGCATTTCCTGAGAGAAGTATTCAGAGTCACAGCACAGCCTGAATAATCCATGCCATGTTGAGCAGTTCTTTTTTTCCTTCGAAACTTTGATTTAGCATGAATATTTCTACTGTTACCGCTGAACAATCTTGCAGATGAGACCGTGTTTGAACTAAAATCCAACATGATGTTTACTTGTGTTGCAGTTTCTACCAACGCACAAGACACAGAAGTATGAGTATATATCCTTCCAATGATGACGCATCGGAAGAGAAGCATAACGATCAACCATATTTTGATTCCGAGATGGGTTACACCAGAAGTCGCACCAGCTCGCCCGCTGTGCTTTGGACCGGTGCGACGGAACACCATGGCGGCCGGCCAACGGCAGCCGCGCCTGGCGCGCTGCCGGGCGGCGACGTTGCCGGCGCGCAACGGGGCAGAGCACAGAGAGACCGCGGTGATTTGTGATGACGCAGCCAGCGTCAAACATCTATTCTAGCGCGGTGTCCTGTTCCTGGCTTCGCTTGCCAGCTCTCGGCTCGCCGGCAGCAGCCTCGCCGGCGCGTACGGCAGCCAGGGGGTGGTCGGTATTTCATTTACCGTCCACCACCTGGGCTGTTGCGGGCCGTACAATCTGCAACGGACGGTCGGGATGAACCCGATACAGACTCTAGCGAAGCGAACAGAGCGCCTGCCGCGGCGCCCTCTCGTCAGGTTGTGATCCCGCGCTGCTTCGCCCCCGAGCCTTACATATGCACGAGCGTCTGTCCATCCGGGGTCCGTTCGTTCGTCGCAAAATCTCGAGGTATTCTCTTCTGTATGGCAAACCAACTAGAAGCATTTTATTCATGTCTTGGACCTCCTCGATCCTGAACCTGAATGCATCTTAGCTCGTCAGCTCGCATCTGCAATCATGGCTGGTTAGTAGCCTCTCCAACTCGGCTAGTTCGTTCGTTTTCTGTATTTCCTGAGACAAGTATTCGGAGTTGTTACAGCACAACCTGAATATCTCCATTTCTAGTTGAGCAGCTTTGTTGTTGTTTTTTTTTTCAACTGTGCTACGGCAGGCAAATTGCCGACCTGAACTTTATATTGGGTATATGCAAAAAGGAGTGGCATATAAATAATTGTGAAGGATAGGAGAAAAGGAGAGTCAGGCACTCGCTAGCCTATTACAGCACGAATTTGTCCCCCCAAGAACGCAGAGATAGGGCATGAGTGTTGTTTTCTTTCTCATGACGAAATTTTGTTTCATCAGACTTCTGCGCTGTTACCGTTGCAAAATCTCACTGACAGGCATGTGTATTCAACAAGGTGAAACTTTTGTTGCCTACCATATATGCAGTCTCTAGATTTGTTCAGCTTCGTTCTACCAATGCGTTCCCGCGTGCGTCGCGAGCAGACACACGGTGAGACGGAGAACGCTGACGGAATTGCCTGGCCCACGTACTGCCGGGAGGCGACGCAACGGGGCGGAGCGGAAAGCAATGGCTGCGGTTGTTGGTGACGGCACAGTCGTCGGCGGATGCCTCGACGACTCCCTTGGTGTTGTTTATTCTAGAGCTGTTTCGTCTTTTTGGCCTGCTTGCCGGCTCTTGGCTCACCGGTGGCCGGCCTTGCCGCCGCGCACAGAGACTACCACGTCATCACCCCTTGGGTTGCTGTTGAGGACCCTCTTGTTCGGAAGTCGAAAACGACACGGGGGCCCAAAACTTATGGCTCGGCCCAGAACTGTCTATATCAGATGAGAGTTAGGGCCTGTTTGGCAGAGCTCCACCCGATTCGATTTTGATTCACTGAGAAAAGTGATTCTGTGGTTGAAAGTGATTTTTTAT
>OAMR01001054.1:84385-115979 GCA_900205405.1 Echinochloa crus-galli
AGCCCATGTTCCAAGTTGTGAATGTTCAGTGTGTAAATTGTACGGCCATAGTGATGGTAAGTGTGACGGTGTGAGTGTGACACTAATATTTATTGGTCTCCGGCTCTGAAAACTAATGTTCTGTCATGTATACAAAAGGTCAATATTAAACCATGAGATCAAATTCCTTTCTTCTGTCATGCACTAACCTAATTGCATAATAATAATATCCTTACCTAATGGAGTATTTTCTTGTTTGAACACAAACTGTTGTTTCATCCTCTATACAACACCAATTGTTTGTCTATCATGAAACTGCTTTAAGTGAAAATTCTATTGTCCATCATCCGAGAACTTTTAGAGATGTCAGAAGTTTGCTTCCTTACAGGTATGTACTTTTTTTAATGGACTTACAGGCATGTACTTTATGACAGCGGGAACTCATAAAAGGCCTCTGTTAGATTTACATGAACCACCCAAAAGTATATAGATTTAAATTCTCAATCCTCTGTGCAGTTAAAACTGCTTCTGGAGTGACATCTGTAGTTTTGTTTTTTTTCTTGATGACACATGATCATGTTTAGGATGGATCTAGACCATGTTTTACTTGCACCCTTAAACCATTTATGCAGATGTACCTTGAATATTCACCGAGAATCATGTTTCACAAAGTTGAGAATGAGATCCTAAATCTAGTACTGATTATCGTGTGTGATTAATGTTACAAGAATTCGCGCAGGCCCACTCTGTAGGTTGCTACATAATTGCACTATAGAGATTTGACTATCAAGTTAAACAGTTGTTCTGGTGCAGAGAAGAAGGGGCTGTGATCTGTATCTATGACCAAAACCTCACTGGGTGGCCACTTCTTGATCATGGAATCTTGCTGTTCAGGGTCCAGCATATTGTCACGCTCGGTCTTTATGAAAATCCGTTTGACTCGATTTAGTCTCTCATCATCTCCTTCAAAGCTTGCAGTACTAATAGCTGCTGCAGGCCATGGTCTCATCAGCATTGAAGCGAGGACCGATTCCTACCAGATAAAGAAAAGGGTATGTATAAGTAAATTTTACATCGGTATTCACCGCTTCATTAGAGCAGATGCTTGGTTTGTCAGAAAATGATTGCAAGAAATACGACCATGACATAATAAACAATATCATTTTAGAAGTTAGATTATTGTACTACTGCGTTTAGATTCCGCTGATGTAATCAGTAGTAGTTTAGTAAAGAAGGTGGTTTTAGTGAGTGCATGCCCAGATATGTTTTCTCCCATGGCATATTTCATCATACAATATAAATGTACAATACCTCTTCAGGGCTTTGTTGGGAGAGTCGATCACGCTGGAATTCTGGTCTCAACGCAATGGTTGTTGGAGGATCATCTGCTGCTGCACCAAGTGTCAATTCAATCTCATTCTCAGGCAAAGTTGGTAACCCCTGTTACATGTTAATATGAAAATGATTGAGGATGCAATTAGTTGCACATAGTATTACAAGATAAGATTAAATGTAGTAAATCCATCACAAATTAAGGTCAGTTATGTAACTGTTTCAGAGTTCTGCCAAAATCTCCTGTACTTTCTGTTTTATGCCTATCATGAAAATGGCTATGCTGAGAATAAGTCAGTTTTCTTTAGGAAATATTTACCCTACCTTTTATCATGCACAGTTTAGCTGTTGCAATTTTCGTGATGCTCATATGAGTTATTACATTTCTTGTTTTAAAAACCTTGATATTTGAACTATATGTATGTTTGCTTGATGAGTTAGTTATGGTATATATTCTCATCAGTTGGTAGGGGGTCTAAACATTACATCTTTCTTATCTTCATCAGCTTGAAATCCAAATGGTAGCATTGTAGCTGCCACAAAAAATGCTTGACTGATCCTGTCAACAAATTCATGCATTGCATGAATTACACTCAGCCCTCCAGCACCATGTCCGACTAGAATCACCTGGAACAATATCGAAATGAGTCAGCATGGTACACCAATTCTATTCTTCATAATTTTGAACATTGATCATAAATAGCTCCCTAAGTACCTTAAGCATGTTTGCTGGAGCCAACTAAAGTACAACAAATGTGTGATTTTTTCAGGTATTATTCTAGATACAACTACAAGGATCATAACTGAAGTGCACTTAGATTTAGTTGAAACCGGTTCCACCTACTTTCATGTTCGTTAAGAAAAAAACTACATTCATGTAATCTGATCTGATGCCTTTTATTCAAAGTAGAATAAATACATATTACTGATATTATACATTGTGCCAAGATATTACTCAATTGTTTAATATAAGCTCCTTCGCAAAAAGGAAGAAAAATGCACATACCTTCTCCCCCTCTGGCAAGGTCGAGATGAGGTGTATGAGCGGCTTGTCATACTGCTTGAACGATCCAACTGTGTTGGGATCAGTAGGATCAACACCACCTCCGGCAAGGTCAATGCATGTAACACGGTAGCCAGATCCCTCAAGGAGCCATCGGAGTTTGAACCAGCACCAGGCTCCATGACCTTCCCCATGAACAAGTACAAAGTGCTCTTTTGTCATGCCCATTAGTCTGGCCTCTTCCTATCAATCTAAGTTTCCTACCATGGATATTAACTATTTGATGGACATGCAGCAGGCCAGCAGGGTAACTGCATTTGCATGGACAATTCCAAATATCAAACCGAGCAGGCGTCCAGTGAGTTCTATTCTAAATAGAGGGGTCTCAGGCGCTGTCTATGGTAGCGGCATACAGAATGGCTAAATATGGTAGATAACACAGGATAAATTGTGTGGACCAGCGAGTTTTTCTCCATGCGCCGTGTGTTAGTGATTGCGTCTGGCCTTCTGACCTGATTTTTTTTCTCGTTGCTATCTTTCTGTACTCTGGTTGCTCGTTGGCATATCAAAAGCTCAGATATAGTTCATCCTTCATTAGAAATACCTTTTGCTGTATACAGATGACATAGACATATATATATATATATATATATGTTTATTCCTTTTCAATGTATACATATATTTATCAAATATTTATGTAAAATTATGTTTTGTGGTGGACTACTGATAAATAATCTATTGTATGACAACTAGAATTGGCATATAACATAACTTAAGCCCCCACTGAGACTGCGGACACGGTTCATCACCGGTCACAACGACTTGAGGATCAGCTCCAAGAGATGGTCTGGTGCAGAGAAGAAAGGACTGTGATCAGTGTCCATGGCCATCACCTTTCCCGGCGGCCAACGGCGAATCATGGCCTCCTGCTGCTCTGGCTTGATCGTGCGGTCATTTGCTGTTTTTATGTACACGCGATGGACTGCGTTTACTTGGCTCTTGACACCATCATCGATGCAACCAAACCTCGCAGTGCTGAGCACGGCTGGAAATGGGCGCAGCAGAATGGAGGCAAGTGTGGAGTCCTGCACAAATGTTAACAATTAAGGTGTGCTGGAGACTATCGTTCACAAATGATTCAGTGATGCAATTTATTCATTGATCATGCAGTACATTATACCTCTTGGGAGCTTTGTTGGTACAGGATTGTGCGCTGGTACTCCTTTCTCAACTCCATGCTTGTAGGTGGATTATCTTCTCCCCGACCAAAGTTCAAGTCATACACATCCCCGAACTCTGATAAATCAGGTACACCCTGCTCATTTTGCATCCAAGTTTTAGGAATGTTACCATTTCTTCGCAGACATAAGAGGAATAATTGAACAAAGTTGTGACAAGAAAGCATAAGGCAAAATTTTAAATCACGTCTTTCATGTCCTGTTCTGTTTGGTAGCCAAATGGGAGCATGGTTGCTGCTATGAAGATGGCCTGCTTGATTTTGTCTCTGAACAAATGCATCGCATGGGTCACGCTTAGTCCTCCTGCGCTGTGTCCTACCAGAATTACCTGACAAACAATGGTAGCATTAGAGGCATCTATGTTATTAACCGGTAACAAAATAATTTACCCAGTGACTTGAATATTACGTCAATTTAGTCTGAATTGAAGTATCATGTGCAGAACTAAACTGAACGTAATATTCAGGTAACACGTGACAGTACACTGAAGGAACATGGAAACCACAGAACATGTGAACCGATGATATAGGAACGCAACAGCTTTATTCTGGTTTACAATCCCTGATTATTGATGAATTTGCAAGGCTGCGTTTTCCCGTTTCTTAACCCTATTGACGTTAACCATATTGACGATTGACTGTTTAAAAAAAGGTCCAAATCCAGGTGTTGCAGCCTCATCCATCTCGTGTGGCTCTCATCAGTCATTCCTCTCCATTTTCATCTCGTGTGACCCAACACACACCCAAAGCTGCTGTCATGGACGAGCGGCTGGCGGTCGCAAGACGTCGAATGAGGTCGGCCAGGCCTCCATTTTCTCTCAAAATTTCTCACTTGCCTCGGCTTCAGCTAAGAAAAGTAGACGTACACGGGCTGGATGTTGATGATGATATTCCTAAGGAAAAACTCTAATTAACAGGCCTAAATGATCCAAGGGGTGATGCTATGCATCAAGGTTGTTATTAAGATCGCGTTCAATCATATATAGAATCTTAATAAATAAAAAAAACATAGAAACATATATATACCCGGCCTGTGTTGACTAGAATTAGCTATACTACGTCCCATTAAATCGTCTATGTATAAGTAATTATGATACGACGACTAATTAACAGATGAGATTGTTGTGATCGACCTTGTGGCCGTCGTCCGGCAGGGCCGCCATGAAGTCGACGAGCGGCGCGTTGTACTCATCAAACGACCTGACGTCGTTGGGATCGATGAGGCTGCCGGCGGCTCCGGCGAGGTCGATGCAGAGGACGCGGTGGCCGGAGCCCTGGAGGCGGCACGCCAGCTTGAACCAGCACCAGGCACCGTGGCAGGCACCGTGCACAAGGACAAAGTGCTCCGGCTTATTATTGTCCTTGGAAACCTCGCCCCCCGCCTCCATTGATCTTACACCCTGTTTGTTACAATGTGTACATGCTTGCCGTGCTTAGTGTGTGTGTGTATATACTAGGACTAGGAAGGTACGCCACGCGCTTATTTACATGTTTTCATCTTCATTATATATCTTTGTGTTTAATTATTACTCCCTCCATTCCTGAAAAGACAAAGTTTAGGTTAAATATTAGGAATATAAATCATCAATAATTTTTAAGTTATTGAGTTTGTAAATGTGAAAACTATATGAATAGATTTGTCTTAAAAAATTCTTTCATAAAGTATATATATCACTCTTTAATAAATATTTTTATAACAATAAGAGGTCAAAGTTGTGTTTTGGAGTGAAAGGACCTCTAGCCTAGTGGTTAGAAAACCTGAGTAGCACCCAGTAGACCCAAGTTCGACTCCCTGTGGGAGTGAATAATTGGGTTTAAAATATAAAAATATTAAAAAATAGGTAGGGGCTTCCTCTCCCGACTTCGTTCAAAAAAGGTTGTGTTTTGTAGATCATGTCACCGGTCCTAATCGTCAAATTTTTTAGGAATGGAGGGAGTAGGTCCATAAAATGGACGTGTGATGGTGTGGGGACTAAAATGGGCCTGGCCTTGGCCTGCTCTTTATGTGGCCACAACACACTAAAGTCTAAAGAGACTTTTTTTAACAGATTTCTCTTTTTTTTAACAGAGTTACACGTATGAGTGGCGGCAGGTGCCTAACGGCTGGATCACAACCAATTAGATTAGATGGAGATGGTAATTAGGGTAATGTAGCCCGCCCCAGACAATATACGAACTTTGATGATCGAGTAATTTTGTAAATTATTCACACTATAAAGTCGAAAGAAGATCGACCACTAATTTTCCGTTTGGAAGTGGGGAGTAACAGACAGACTACATCAACTAAATCTCTCAGTTTATTCTTCAGACAAGACGACCGCCGCTGAAGCCTTTTCCCTTGTCTGCATTGGCGCAAACAGAAACAGAGGTTGGTTGGTATCCATAATTTTACTGTTGGATTCTAACAATGAATTAACCATAGCGGCCACGCACGATTTCTTACGACGACTTTCTCTCTCTCTGGCCCAATAAGAGGCCCAATCACCTGAGCCCAACTATTTTTTCCTTTTTTGGAGACCTGTCGGTCAAATAGCACGCAGGAGCAGCCCGGTGGGCCCATTGATGATCCAACGAGGAACGTTGAAGCAGCAGGACGATCGACACAAAACGGGACCATTTTCTAGTACTACCTCAGTTGCAAATTACTATTTATTATTGACTATTTTCTATAACCTTTGACCATTCATCTTATTTAAAAATTTTGTTTAAATATAGAGATCACTAAGTTATATTTGAAGTATATATGATGATAAAGTAAGTTACAGACAAAATAAATGATACTTGTAAATTTTTTTAATAAGACAAATGGTCAAACGTTAAACGAAAAAGTTAATAACGAATAGTAATTTAAAACGAAGATAGTATAAAAAACTCTGCCAGCCATTCATAATATATACACATGCAAATTTTATCTTATCTAGTTCCAGTTGCGCGGACGGAGCACCCTCATCATATAACAAAAACTACACCAGTGGGGTAAGACCACCCATAATTTTTCGTTAAGAAGAAAAAAACTTCTCCCGGTAAAAAATCACCTAAACAATTTTTTTAAAACGATCTGAAAATTTGTTTCCACGAAAAGTCAAACCCGTGACCTAAGAGTGCTATTAAAACATTACAGCCACCAAGTTATAACCTCTTTCACCTCGTGAAGTAACTAATACGTGCCCAAAATTCATATGAAAAATTATGAACATAATACGTTATACCTAGTTGGGTGCAACTCAATAAAATTGTTAAAAAGTAATCATGCATGTGTCCACCTCAAGGTCAAGGCCAGAAGCGTGAGGCACGAGGAATGAAACAGCTAGCAAAGCATTCATCCACAGGACACGCGTCCCATCACACGTCGCCGCGACCGTACCTGGAATGAAAATCAAGCGCAACCGTATAGGTATGGTACCGGGTCTTGTTTTGTTCCTCAAATTTAGCCCTACGGGTCTTGTTTTGTTCCTCAAATTTAGTCCTAAGTGAAATCACGGTATAAAAAGAAGATTTTATTACATCAAATATCGAATAAAATTAAAAATTAATTGTACAGTTTTATTGTACTTTACGAGACGAATATTTTGAGCCTAATTAATCAATGTTTGAACAATTATTCACAAAAATGAAATGCTACAGCGACATATTAATAACAAAAATATTAAACTTAACATGTCAAACTTTAAAACTAAGGGCTTGTTTAGATGTCGAATCGGCACCCCCGATACGGGCCTGCAGCGGACCGGCCACTGTAGCGTTTCATTTGTATATACGAAAAATTATCCAAAAATTTATTAATTAGGCTCAAAATGTTCGTCTCGCAGAGTATAACAAAACTATGTAATTAGTTTTTGATTTTATCTACATTTAATACTCCATGCATGTTATGACATTTTGTTATGATGAAGAATCTTCTTTTTACATAGTAAATTTGGGAGGTGAATTTGGGACTAAAACAAGGCCTAAAACTGAATCGATGTGTGATTGAATGCAGCCGAGTAGTCAAGTCAACTAATTAACTTGATTGATGGATGCATGGGTACGTACGGTTCTGATCCAACTCATGCAAGACTCACGGATGCCAGGCCCGCAGCTCGGTCAAGCTGTTGTGTCGTTTTCGTTTTCTTGGAGCCTTGCTTGATGCTGATGCAGCACCTACTGCTAGTGCTAGCAGCAGCCATGCATACATACTGGAAGCTGTATGTGTATAGTGTATACAGTAAGCTGGAACGAACAAGGGTAGCGAACACTGTCCCTGTCCTATCCTTGCTACGACACATATCGGGTCAACACAGAAAGTAAAGTCTAAGGAGGACCAGAATGAACACAAGCAACTAAATGCAACCATACGTGTGGACTAGACTATTAAACTCCGCGGCTGCTTCGACGGTTTCTTCAGCCGCCATTGTTCAGTCTCAAATCATGCCTTAGGCAGCTCCAGTGTGTAAATCGATTTATGATGATAGAAAGTCTATCGATCTGACACCTGATCCTGTGCATGAAGTATTTAAATACCATACTACCTCATGGTTCGATTATTATCCCGAAGTTCGATTTTTGTTCTCACGCATTGATCGATCGCCACTTTGCTTTGTTCGATTTTTTACAGCTACAATTCGATTTAGAGCAACTCCAGTGGAGCCCTTCAAATTGGGGCCTCTAAAACTCATTTGCAGGCCTATCTAAAAAGTAGAGACCCAAAATTACATTCCAACTCCAGCAGCGAAATGAATCCGGGCCTCTATTTTCCCATGAACCCATAGTGGGCCCCACACGTCAGTCTCCTCCTGCCTCCTTTTCTCCCACCCCGCCCTCCCTGCTTCCCCATCTCTCTCCCCGCGCCCCAACGCGCCGCCACCCCTCCTTCTCCGCATCCGCCTTGGCTGCCGTCACCGCGCCGGACCACGCCCGGGCGCCAACCCTCGCGACATCCTCGGCCTCCGCCCGGTCGCCAGCCCTCGCGCCGCTGAGGCCTTCATCCGCGTCCACGCCGCCTACTCCACGCTCTCCGACCCCGACAAGCGCGCCGACTACGACCGCCGTCTCCTCCTCGCCGGGCGCCGCCGCGCGCAGACGGTGGCCCTGGGCCGCTCGCCCTCGTTCCCGGCGCGCCGCTCCCGCCGCACCTGGGAGACTCCAACCTCTTGTACTCGACGTCCACGGGCAGGCGTTGGATGGATTGAAAATCTGGTGGGACCTACGTTTTTGAGGGGAGAATGGAGGGCCTCTAGGAATGGAGGCTTGGAGGGGAGATTTAGAGGCTATGCAAAATTTAGGTCCATTTGAAGGCCCTGCTGGAGTTGTGTTTTTGCTCCAAGCCTCCAAATTTTAGAGTAGAGGCCCATATAGAGGCCCCTGCTGGAGTTGCTCTTAGGGCAAGTACAACAGTCTAGACAGCTGCTGTCTATTCGTAACATAGAGACAGTTAAACAGACAGCTTTATACAATGGGTTGTCTGTTTAGCTGTCTGTAAGATAATTGATTCATCATTTGACACACAAATCATGGTAATCTTGTACATATTGATCTATGTAGCTATTTTGTTGCTTAGAGGGGAGAATGCATAACATATTCAAATAATTCTCCATCGACGATCAAATCATCAATTGAATATAAGTCAGCTGGATCAATTTCTTTGGGTTACAAGTCTTCCTGCGCAGCCTCCATTTCTTCTGGTTCCACATCTTCATGTGGATTCAGGTTATTGTGCAACCTCCAAATCTTCAGGTTCCTACGCAGCCTCCAAATATTCTTGCGCCGGATCACCACCACTCAGTGGAGGGCCATCATCACCTGACGATATTGACTACAGATAGCAGTGATAGGAAGTGGCCTGACCATCAACCATGGCACTTATCATACACACACTTATCATACCCCTATCTCCTCCAATAGTTGGGTCGGTTGAATTGTGCAATCATGAGCTCTTAAACAGTATGAAGTATACTAAACTGAAAATACAAAGAAATTGAGGATGGATAAAGTTTGTGAAGCCTTCATAAGGTGTTCAATTTGTATCCCTACAAAAGAGTAGTGTATAATTTGTAAAAACCTCTAAGTAAAAAACTTGCAGTAAAATTTGTATTCAACTGAAAAAACGGTTGCTTCAGATATCAAGTACTTTATTTTGAAAAAAGCACCAGGAACTGAATATGCATTCTTTTATCATTGTATTCATATGTTCAGATGTGGTAAACTACCAAAATAACAAACTAAAGATTTCAATAGTTAGTATTGGACAGTGCCTTATGTACCCCTTGCTTGCTGACTGAATTAGAAATCTTCAGAGTTACTATTGGACAGTGCCTCATATACCCTTGCTTGCTGACTGAATTAGAAATCTTCAGAAAGCATGTTCAGTAATTACTACTCTCAGTTTCTAGAAATGATTATCTTAATTTCTAGAAATGTTAATCTCAGTTACTGAACTTGGATTAATTTGTAACTAGGCCATGCTTTCTGAACTACAAAGCATGTTTCTGAACTTGCATACTTGTGCCATCTAAATCTGTTAGCAAGCATAGTGACTAGAAAGCATGTTCAGAAATCATGTTCAGTTTAGCAAGCATGGTCATCACTGGGCAATCTTTATAAATGTTTCATGATCAGTTTATCAAGCATGGTGATCACGAAGCATGGAAATAATTACATTAGACATTTGTGTTTTCTGTTGGGAAACTACTACGTACTACAGTATGAACAAAGTACCAAAAAACAATGCGAGGGATAACAATGCCTGTGCCTCATTCGTGTAGCCCTGCTTCAGTGACCAAACTTCTAAATCATGATCAATATCTAAAACTATTGCATTGAAGGCACAAGCATGAATAATTGACAAACAAGCTGTATCAAATATAAAGCAGTGCCATAGCATATAACAAATTCTTCTGTAACTGAAATCTATACAAGGCACATATATTTCTTCTTCTGCATTGACATTCTAACAGAACTAAAATGCTACAGTTGTAAAGTTGCTGTGAGCATTTGGTTCCTATGAGCAAATAATTGAGCAAAATTGAGAATGGAGTACCACGTTGTGGGATCTGAAGAATTGAGCATCCATAGTTGAGCAAGCTGCCGGCGCCGTTGAAGAAGCAACTCCCGTCGGCGAAGGAGATTGGTGAAGTAGATGTGCCATGACCACCAGCGGCGTGGTGCTCCAGCACAGATGCTGCACGGCCCGAACTCCACTGCTCCGGCGTTGCTGCAGCTCCCCCATCGCCTTCTGCATTCGCGTGGCTGCCGGAGCTTTCCACGCCGCCGCCGACGCGGATCCCTTCCGCTAACGGGCTGCAGCTCCTTTCCTCTCCCAAGATGCCTCCACCTTCAGCAGCTCTCGCGCCGCCGCAGCCGTCTCCTTCTGCTTCCGCATGCTCCTCGCCGCATCTACCATCTAGGATTGGGATTGAGGGAGGAGGAGCTATTTGACGGCGCGCTGTGGAGGATTGGGGGAAGAAGGGCGCGCCGAGGAGGATTTGGATGTTGACGCCGCAGTGGCTCTCCGCTCTTGGGCCGCTTCTTCCTTGAACAGCTCTTGCGCCGCTGCTGCTACTAGCTTCTCCGGCTGTGGCATGGTGGCCGAAGCCATAGCTAACTGTTTGGATTTGAGGCCGGACGCTGGAGGGAACAAGGGCGCGCAGCTTTGCCGCCAAAGTGGAAGTCCGCTTGCGCGCGCTCCGCCTCCGCGCATCAGATCCCCGCTGCCGTCGATGAGCACCAGCGGGAGCTACAACGCGCCTCGGGAGCCGGCGATTCGCGTCGGAGCACGCGCCCGTGCCGTCGACGAACGAGGCGACGGCGAGCCGGTGTCTGCAGCTCGCGGGGGGGTTTTCGCAAAAAATTTGCTGCATGGCGATGGCTGACGACGAGCGTTGTAGGTGCCACACAGTGGATGGAGCTGGCCTTATATTAGCTCATCCTAACGAATTAAACCTACGTCATGGTGATGAGGTCACTAATGCCAACGTCATCATACAGGGACCGCGCGAGCCTGTATATTTGTCCTGCTGGGTCCTACAACGTATACGTGTGAGACGACTCGTGCGATGGCCACCGGCGCTTACGTCGTTCACTTCCCAAGCTAAATTGGATTTAGCAAAGAATGCAAATAAAATAATGAACTGCAAATCTGCAATATATTTTTTCAGGATCTCTCTACTACTAACATTATTCAAAGTAGGGTACGGTTGATCTTGCTTTTTTTTTTGACAGACTGCATATATCATGAGTATGTGGCATGCATGTGTGCTCTTGTTCTTTAAAAAGAAATTGATAGAGAGAATCTATGCATGCATATATACAAAATTGTAGGTGTAAGCTCGTAGCTATATGGACGACATCGTTGCACCCTTGTTATCTTGTGATATATACATCACCATAAAAGATACACATGTTTTCCTAGCAGTTGAGAGATGCCAGAAATTTGGAGACAGCCACTACGCCAGGAACATCAACTCCTTGATTCAGTAAACCAGAGTTCTGATATATGGTTAACTACTGTCGGGAAAACTGATAGGGAATTGATTACGACTGTTCTCTATGGCTAGTGGGTCTATGAAAAAAAGTATATTATTATCAGAAAATATTCAAGATATGGTTATGCTGCGCTGGTGTTTCTCATTGAGGGTGTTTGGGAAGACTTGTTTGAAAACGTGCAACACACAATGGTTCCTGATGGTAACGTGTGTCCCATCTCATCATCTGCCTCGCCCTCCTCCCACGCTAACAGCTCATACATACATTCTCGATCGGGGGTGCCTCTACAATGGTTAATTGGTGCACTCTTTAGCAAGAAGCCTCCAAAGGATACTAAAGTTATAACTTAGAAAATTTTAATTTGATACGTATAAAAAATGGTACCTTGATCAAGTACCAAAAATTTCTATATTTCTCCCAAGCTGCAATCGATGTTACCGCTTGAAGGATGTAAAAGCGATTAAAATCTCGGTTGACTATTTCTCTTAATTTAAAGTACGTACATGATCTCTTTATTTTGTAAGAAATCTAGTATATTGCTTTTTTCTAGAGCATGAGTTTCTTTGTAAGAAAACCGGTACCATTTTCGTGGGCGTTGTTCATTATTCCTCTCGTGAAAATGGCGGTGGTCGTGCAACACGTACTTGCATGTTGTCGTCAGCATGTGCATATGTGAATATATATATATAACAAATTCTTCTGTAACTGAAATCTATACAAGGCACATATATTTCTTCTTCTGCATTGACATTCTAACAGAACTAAAATGCTACAGTTGTAAAGTTGCTGTGAGCATTTGGTTCCTATGAGCAAATAATTGAGCAAAATTGAGAATGGAGTACCACGTTGTGGGATCTGAAGAATTGAGCATCCATAGTTGAGCAAGCTGCCGGCGCCGTTGAAGAAGCAACTCCCGTCGGCGAAGGAGATTGGTGAAGTAGATGTGCCATGACCACCAGCGGCGTGGTGCTCCAGCACAGATGCTGCACGGCCCGAACTCCACTGCTCCGGCGTTGCTGCAGCTCCCCCATCGCCTTCTGCATTCGCGTGGCTGCCGGAGCTTTCCACGCCGCCGCCGACGCGGATCCCTTCCGCTAACGGGCTGCAGCTCCTTTCCTCTCCCAAGATGCCTCCACCTTCAGCAGCTCTCGCGCCGCCGCAGCCGTCTCCTTCTGCTTCCGCATGCTCCTCGCCGCATCTACCATCTAGGATTGGGATTGAGGGAGGAGGAGCTATTTGACGGCGCGCTGTGGAGGATTGGGGGAAGAAGGACGGCCCAGGAACCATTGTGTGTTGCACGTTTTCAAACAAGTCTTCCCAAACACCCTCAATGAGAAACACCAGCGCAGCATAACCATATCTTGAATATGTACTGATAATATACTTTTTTTCATAGACCCACTAGCCATAGAGAACAGTCGTAATCAATTCCCTATCAGTTTTCCCGACAGTAGTTAACCATATATCAGAACTCTGGTTTACTGAATCAAGGAGTTGATGTTCCTGGCGTAGTGGCTGTCTCCAAATTTCTGGCATCTCTCAACTGCTAGGAAAACATGTGTATCTTTTATGGTGATGTATATATCACAAGATAACAAGGGTGCAACGATGTCGCCCATATAGCTACGAGCTTACACCTACAATTTTGTATATATGCATGCATAGATTCTCTCTATCAATTTCTTTTTAAAGAACAAGAGCACACATGCATATATACAAAATTGTAGGTGTAAGCTCGTAGCTATATGGGCGACATCGTTGCACCCTTGTTATCTTGTGATACATCACCATAAAAGACGTACACACATGTTTTCCTAGCAGTTGAGAGATGCCAGAAATTTGGAGACAGCCACTACGCCAGGAACATCAACTCCTTGATTCAGTAAACCAGAGTTCTGATATATGGTTAACTACTGTCGGGAAAACTGATAGGGAATTGATTACGACTGTTCTCTATGGCTAGTGGGTCTATGAAAAAAAGTATATTATTATCAGAAAATATTCAAGATATGGTTATGCTGCGCTGGTGTTTCTCATTGAGGGTGTTTGGGAAGACTTGTTTGAAAACGTGCAACACACAATGGTTCCTGATGGTAACGTGTGTCCCATCTCATCATCTGCCTCGCCCTCCTCCCACGCTAACAGCTCATACATACATTCTCGATCGGGGGTGCCTCTACAATGGTTAATTGGTGCACTCTTTAGCAAGAAGCCTCCAAAGGATACTAAAGTTATAACTTAGAAAATTTTAATTTGATACGTATAAAAAATGGTACCTTGATCAAGTACCAAAAATTTCTATATTTCTCCCAAGCTGCAATCGATGTTACCGCTTGAAGGATGTAAAAGCGATTAAAATCTCGGTTGACTATTTCTCTTAATTTAAAGTACGTACATGATCTCTTTATTTTGTAAGAAATCTAGTATATTGCTTTTTTTTATAGAATATGAGTTTTCTTTGTAAGACAACCGGTACAATTTTCGTGGGTTGTTCATACCTCTCGCGAAAATGGCGGTGGTCGTGCAACACGTACATCAGGACCGGATGCTCGATCTTGCATGCTTGGTGATGTGATGGGCCTACTACACGCAAAGGTTGGGGTGTGGGGACCACGCGCGCATGATGTGTCATACACCGCGCTTGCAGGAGGAGCTAGGTATGTCATGCCTAAATTTAATTTGGTAGTTCCCCTTGAATCACCAAACTTCCCAAAATTCTCTTTCCAAACTTCACTTTTCACTTATCACATCAAATCTTTCTTCTCATACATGGAACACTAGACGTGTGTAAATAAAAAAACTAATTACATGGTTATGATGTACACGACGAGACGAATCTTTTGAGCCTATTTAGGTCATGATAGGACAATGTTTACCACAAACAAACAAAAAGTGCTACAGTGCGCTACAAAGTCCGATGTGACATTTTTACCCAACTTTTCCATTCACATTTTGGAACTAAACACAGCCTTTGTCTTAATCTTGCTTGCTTGCCTGCCGAGCAAAGGTTACTGGCCTGGCCTGGCGGTCTTTATAAACACTATAGAGGACTGCGAGATCAGCCTAGCTCCTGTATCATCTTTAGAATTGAAGCAGCTAGTTGCCGGCAGCCGGAGTCACCCAGCAAACTTACAGTCTAGCTTACACATACAAATAAATCATCTTATATATTACCTGCAAGAACGGCGCGCGGCGATGACGCTAGCAGGGCGGCGGCAGGGTGAGCTCCTGGCGCAGCTCCGTGAGCTGCTCTTGCCGTCGTCCCCGACTGCTCCTCCGGTAAAGCAGGTGGAGTGCGGCGGCGGACGACCTGCGTCGTCGCGCCGGCGGGGGAGCAAGAGAGGTCGGGATGCCAACAGCACCAATGGCGAACAACACGAGGAGCCAGCACAGCCTCCTTGTTCCGTCAAGAGAAGGTACACGCATTTAGCTTGTCGATCGGATGATGATGAGTACGATGAAGACAATTATATTGATTGGCTCGACGATATATCACGCATATATACTATATTAGTTGGCTGATGGATGCTGCTGCATGCAGCAGGAAGAACAAGCAACAGAAGAGCAAATCTCTAGTGACATCAGTGCCCGATTTCGATGGCTACCAATGGAGGAAGTACGGCCAGAAGCAAATCGAAGCCGCCATCTACCCAAGGTAAATTAGATTATTATTACATACGTACTCCAATAATAATAATCCTAGCTCTGATCAGCAGGCAATTTGTTTGGCCGTCAGAGAAAAAAAGTTTTTACGGATCGATCTCGATTCCATGCTTTAATTTGTGAACTCGATCAGAAAAGGAGACCGAGTTGCCATATGATAGATGATGATGCCATTTCATTATATATCGTATCGACACAATCAGCAGGTCCACACCAACCTTTGGACGACAGTGACACTTAGCTGGTAAGTAGTGGATGCCTGATGCATTCTGTCCCTTCAATTTGCATCGGGTCCCCGGCCCTCTCGCCATATTCGCTAGCAATGCTGCAAAGCCGGCAACCGATCAAATACTGACTGTCGTGATACACGTTGGACCTTCTAGCTTGTCGTATTCAATTACTGTTGCAACGAAAGACCGATCGATGGAGACATTTACGTTGACCTGATCACAACTACAGTGCACTGATCAGGTTAATACTAATTACATGCATCGGGTCCCCGGCCCTCTCTCCATATTCGCTAGCAATGCTGCAAGCCTGCAACCAATCAAACACTGACTGTCGTGATACACGTTGGGCCTGCTTGTCGTATTCAATTACTGTGGCAACGCAAGACCGATCGATGGAGACATTACGTTGACCTGACCTCAACTACAGTGCACGTACTGATCAGGTTAATATTAATTACGTATGCAGGAGTTACTACAGGTGTACGAGGAGCGCCGAGCAAGGGTGCCCGGCCAAACGGACGGTGCAGCGCAACGACGACGACGGCGACGATGGCGGAGCTGCCGCAAAGTACACGGTGGTGTACATGGGGGAGCACACCTGCAAGACCAACAATTCCCTGGAGGCGCCGCCGGTCATCCTCGAGACCACCGCCGTCGGCGTTGTCCCTGCTGATACTATGATGAGCACCACCAACACTAATAAGAGACGACCTCAAGATGATGATGATACCACTGATGATAGCATCGCTTCTGCTGCTACAGCAGCTAGCTCTTGCTCTACTACTACCAGAATTGAGTCTCCGGCGATCTCGGACGACATCACCTGGAGCAGCAGTGATTGCGTCGATGACTACTGCGGGTTGTTCCCAGAGAATAATGCTGATAGCTGGGCCCCGGCATCGGCTGCGTCGTCGTTGCAGGACTTCGCCGGACCCATCCGGTCACCGGTGCACATTGCAGCAGATGGTTATTGGACGATTGACCAGTTGCTGATGCAGCTCGTTCATGAGCCTCTTTAATTTGCCATTTCTAATTAATTAAGCTGCTGGTTAATTTCTAGCTAGCTTTGTGGTGAAGGGCCGGTGATGCTAGTATATTTGTAGTGTACTCGATCAACCTGATTTAGAGAGAATGAATCGTGTTAATGCATGGTAACATGCACATGCCCTCCGGCTCGCTTCTTATTACAATTGTATGTTTCGTCCCCACTTCTTTTGTTGAAAATATTATGAGTATATGTGGACACACTGCACGTTCCTAATTGACAAGAGCTTCTACATCATCTATTCTTTTTTACTTTCACGATTTCTGATATAAAACTTTAATCATTAAATTTTGCTGTATGACTTCAGAGTGAAGCAAGAAACCCATATAATACTTTGAAAGCATACCCAGCAATAAGGACAAATATAATGACACAAATTTCCATATAAAAATGTCAATTGTTTCTCGCTAGGATCACACTACTATCAGAAATGTATACAGTGCAATTTTTAGTTTCAAAACATATTATATAAGTGGTCAAACAGACTAATGGCCTACTGTAGATTGCAATTAAAATGTTAAGTGAACGAGCCCTTGATGGAAAAAAACATGAGCAACTTTTAGCCAAAAAAAAAAATCAAATCATGACCATAAAAGATTTAAATAACTTATTATTAAGCACTAGAATATAGAGTATGCAATCTACAAACATAAAGAACCGATTCAAATTTTTTTGAGCTAAAACAAATTTTCTAAGAGTAGGTTAGATATTAGAAATTTTAATTACTCTTAAAAATATCTTTAAAACCATTTAGGGAGGAAAAATGAACAGAATTGTGAGATGAGGGATGTGGCCTGTCTGATTTTGGTGATGAGGGAGGTAAAGCTGACAAACACGATAGTTGAGGGAGGTAGAATGGACTTTTCCCGTGAAAATAGCTTTAATTGGTTGGCCCGGCCCATTGGACCATGCGCACGAGGTGCACGATTTCAGTCACCACCGTGACATCACTTTGTTGACGTCAAATTGACTTGCCGCCTAGCTGATGCAGGATGTACAAAGCACGCCATGACGATGCATCTACATACTCTCACTATCGACAGTTATATCAGCAGATCGACCCAATCCAATTTATTAATTTATTATTACTCCTTGAGAATTACTGTATCTTTACTTTTTGTGTCCGATCAACGCATTCATGTTCTACTGCTGTTCATTGTTGTGTGTTGCCCATCTTGGAAGTATGTGCCTGCCCCTGCTAGCTAAGCTAGTTCGGAGACGGAGATGATCTCATGGACTACCTTGTCGTCGCCTATATAATTAAACATGACTCGATCTCTGCTTTGTCCTTTCAAACTCTATATATATATGGAGAGACGATGGACCATGCTGCATATATATGATGGTGTGATGCTTAATTATATGTCTAGCTCAATTAGTTATTTGGGGAGCCCGGCCCATCTGAATTTTGACCGACAAATCACGGTCCTGGACTAGTTGCTTGTGCTCCATAAACAAACAGTCTTTGTTTATCGGCGGTACATACGAGAGTAGTATATTATATTTCTATTTCAGGCTACCAACTTGCTAGCATCAGCTGAATGCAAGGAACGACGACGAAGCAGGAACCCTCCGTTTAGGCGTTTACCCAACCTCTCTCTCCAAGTTTGAATTGTATTGTCGTATATGCATGTGTCTTAATTAAATAATAATATTACGTAGCTCCTTCTTCAGTAGTTCAGCACTGGCATATAGTTTAAGATAAAAAATAGTTGGTCTTGGCTGGAGGCTAGCTGCATGCGCAGAGGTTGCTGAAAATGCATCTTCAATTCTTCCTATGGCCACAGCAAACTAAACCTAACTCGATCTGTTGTCAATAATATTATATATCGTTGTCCATGCGACCATGCATAATATATATTACATACTCGATTTGCAGTAATCCGATCCATCAGCATGGCCAAACAATAATCAGCAATAAGCACACCTATTAATTTGCCTCCTTAATTGAACCAAAAGTCACTCAAATGACAGCATGCTGGTTCGTCGTGTATTCTTGGCCGGCTGGCTTCTGGCCCGTGTATTATATATATACTCATGCACATCATCACCACATGCATAAGGGTAAATATGTATTATATCCTCCGGCCGGCCGGCCAGTTTAATTTTTTCTGTACGTGATGAATAGGACAAGGGTGTGGCGGCACGTCAGTCCAAAGTCAGATATACAAATATATATAGTTTGAAAATGGTGGTCCTAAGCTCTGTTAATTAGTTTCTGGAGTAGTACATCAGTTGGAGTGACGTACTGTACAAATTCATTAATTGACACAGTATTTTGCTACTATAGAGCCTTGGTGGTGGTAGTACATACATACACTTGAACCTAGAGCATCCTCATCCTCTATAATGTTTACACTGAAAAATGTTAAGTATGCGCACGCAGTCCTTATAGATTACTTAAGGAGGCTAGACAGGAACCGGTAGTAATTTTCTTTCTTACATCATCGCCTAAAAATAAAGGACCGATAAATGGAAAGTGAAGCAGCTAGCATATATATCCTGGTCATATAGCTTGTAATTTAAAAAAGGTCCAATAAGTGAAAAACAACATTACATACTCCCTCCGGTATCCTAAAGGAAGTCCTTTAGGACAGCGACACGGTCAACAAAGCACAACTTTGACTTCTCTTTTCTATAAAAATATTTTTTGAAAAGTTATATATGTATATTTTTATGAAAGTAATTTTCAAAACCAATCTATTTATTTGATTTTCACATTTTCAAACTCAACGACTTAAATATTATTCATGATTTATATTCTCAATGTTTGACCGAAAGCATGTCTAAAAGGACTTCCTTTACGACACCGGAGGGAGTACTAATTTAAGCTGCTGCTTGGCACACATTGGATTGTAATATATAGCACACTGTACGTACTGTATATATATAACCAAGCTCAGTGCATGCTGACGGCCTGAAGAATACTCCGCCTGCTTTCTCAATCAGCTCGCTCCCTGTCCTCAGTCAGTCACAATTATTGACCCAACGAAAACTACCTGCTGCACTGCACCAGAGATTACTTGGCAATTATAGCTAGCTGTTGTCTTGCCCGAGGCAAAGGCAACCACAATTAATCGATCGATAGAGTACAAGCACTGATCGGAATATATGGATAGCACGACCAACTGCGGCGGCGGCCATGGCCCGGAGATGATGATGGAGACCATGAGGAGGCAGCAGGAGCTTGTGATGCAGCTCCGAGCTCTCGTCCTCCCTCTGCTCCTCGGTGTCGTCGACGATACCTCAGCTGGGATCGCCGTCCAGCTCTTTGACGACGTGATTGAATGCAACATAAGTGTGGCATCTAAGCTTGAGGGGTGTCGTCGTCTCCTCATGAGTAGTACTGATGGTACCGGACAATCCGGACCAGTGGTAGAGCTCGTCGACGACAAGTCCTTGGTGAGGAGGAACACTACTACTACTGGTGGTGGTGACAGGACTGCTGATGAACAAGCCAACAAGCCTAATAGCGTTGCTCAAAAGAGAAGGTGTGTATATATGCTATATATTATGCATCATCAATTGATCGATTTTTTGTTCATATTTTGATTCCACATATATATGTATATATGTAGGAGGAACGAGAAGCGATCAATAAGATCCCTTGTGACCCACGTTCCACATTACGATGGCCATCAATGGAGAAAATATGGGCAGAAGAACATCAACGGGAGGCAGCATCCTAGGTAATTCTTCAGAAGCTAATTAAAAGAAGCTATATATACCTAGTTCCATGAGGATTTTTTTTAATTTTAATCGATTTTTTAAGATATTTTTTAAAAAAACCCGTCCGCAACCTTATTTACACCCGGTGACCCTTTTGGTCACGCCACAAGCGCCGGCGCGACAGAACAACTCTGTCACGCCGAAGCATGTGGCGCGGCAGGCCTGCCACCGTGGCCGGGCGGGCGTCGGGCTGCCACGCTGGCACAGGCTCTGTCGCGCCACATGCTTTGGCGCGGCAGGCTTGTCGCGCCAGGCGGGCTGGCGCGACAAGCGCAACATACAGGCCCGCCCGCGGCCCCCCTCTCTCTCCCCTCACTTCTTCCTCCTCCAGCCCCGCGCCGCCCGCGAGCTGCTCCGCCGCCGCCTCCGCTCCCAGGCCCAGATCCCCCCAAATCGGCCGTTTTGGGGTGGGAAAAGTAGGGGGAATCGTTCCCCGCGTCGTCCCGAAGGTATTCCCCCAGTTTTTTCCTTGTTTCACCGTACGATTTGGTAGGCATTGAGTGGTTGTGGTGACCTGAAGTGAACGAACCTTGTAGTTAATAAGCTTCCAGCCTTCCTCTTCAGAGATTCAGTCTTCTTCAGATAAAAGAGGGAGGTAGCTTAGCTAGAAAGAAGCAGAGATGAAGCGGCCAGGAAACAGATATCTTCCTCAATCTTCAGGTTCTGATCACCCTTCTTTTTCCTCCGATCACCAGTCGGCCATGAAGGAGATTGCCAGAGGTCAGTCTCTGGTGACGCAGCTGAGGGCCATCGTGCTTCCTGCGCTGCAGGTGGACGAACGCTGCGAGCTTGTTGCCCAGATGTTCCAGGACATTCTGGATTGCTCCAGCAAGGCCATAACTGAGCTGCAGCTTCACCAGCAGTCTGATGCTCGAGCTTCGGCCTCAGCGGCGAGGACCCGCTCGGCCACAGCTTCTGCCTCGCGTGGCAAGGCCCCCGCCACCCCTTCGTCCAATGATGAAGGTGACGGGAACAATGACTCGAGTGACTTGGACCCAACATTTCAGCTGATGATGCACTGGTGGATGACAAGAAAAGAGTGAGGAGGATTTCTTCTGATGACTGCATCAAGGAGGAGGGCGCAACTGCTAAACCCCATCATCAGCACAAGAGAAGGTATGTATCCATGTGACCTGATAAGTTCACCTGAACTAGTGCAAGCACAAATTCCTTTTAGAATACTTCTTGATGATGTCCGTCTGCTTCAGGAAACTCTGAAAACATAGTTGACTGGCACAAATAAAGGGGCGATCAATGAACACTGAATTTACTGTGGCTTTCATTTTCAGTCACCGGTTTAGAAACCACAGTTGTGGTCGGTATTTCATCTACCGACCATCAATAGTAGTATGAATCCCTTTGGGACAAAATATAAACAAAGCCTGCACTTCAAATGCAACATGCTCCTACGAGTGCAGCAGGAACTGGTGCATCCTTGCACGACACATCCGGATATAGCTCTTTTGGCTTGTGCTTCCACTTGTTTTCACGCCAAAGAGAATCCATTTCTGACAACAATTTCAGTAACATACATTTCAAAATTAAAGGGAAAATCCATTTCTCACACGTATCCATTTTAAGCTACTCTCGTTCCTAACCCTAACCAAACCCTACCCATCTCAAATCCTACCATCGAGAGGACTAATTCTACACGTCACAATCGCGGGCAAAGACTTCACTACGTGCAAACTAAGCATCCGATCCACCCAAAATAACCTATAGTTCATACAAATTTCGAAATCCAATCCTAACCCTAGCTCACCAAAACCACTCAAAATCTACCAAAATCTACGGTGAAACGAGGGAAGAAGTGGGGCAATACCTTCGGGAGGACGCGGGGATCGATTCCCCCTCCTTTCCCCCTCCCAAAACGGCCGGATTTGGGCGGCGGCGGCGGGCAGCGGCGGAGGAGCCGCGGCTGGGCGGCTCTGGTCGGGGGAAAAAGTGAGGGGAGGGAGGGCCGCGCGCGGCCATAAGGAGGCGGGGCCTGTCGCGCCACCCCGCCTGGCGCGACAAGCCTGTCACGCCAGAGCATGCGGCGCGACAGGGCCAGCGCCAGCGTGGCGGCCGCCCGCTCCCCGTGCCACGGTGGCAGCCCTGTCGCGCCACCGCTTGTGGCGTGACAGTGGTGTTTGGTCGCGCCGCCTCTCCTGGCGTGACCAAAAGGATCACGGGGTACAAATAAAGTCTGGCACGGGTTATTTTTAAAAATATCTTAAAAATTTGGTTAAAATTAAAAAAAAATCCTTCCTTCCTCTCATCTTCCTGTCATCTTCCTATATACTTTAGTTCCTATCAAATCAAACTTTGGCCATATTTGGCATAGAGGTGGGTTAGCCATCCGCCTAGCAATTGCTTCTTTCTTCTCTTCGGCTGACATAGGTGGTGGGTTCGGCGGAGGAGGCACCCAACGCTTGAACCTCTCGTACGGTTTAGTTGAACCCCAGAGCTTAAAAAGAAGTATCCTCGTATCAGACCGCAGCCATGAGTGGCCATAGCTCCAGGTACTGCTGAATGGCTCCAACGGTGAGCACTCCGGCAATGTCAAGCGTCCATTGCCTGCTTCGCAGGCCATCGGCCACAGTTCTGCTCTTCCTGATCCTTGGCCTGACAAGCCTACATAGGTCCGGTGCAATGATGCAAGGTGAACTGTTGCCAAGCCACCGATCAGTCCAAAACAGGGCCAAGCACCCATCCCCCAGTGTGATCTCCATTGAAGCATTGAACATGTTTTGCACCGCTTCATCTTGACCGAAATCCAAGTCGAGGTATCTCCATGGCCTTGACGCGTCAGTACGCTGCAGCCACAGCCATCGGAGACGCAAAGCAAAAGCCGCCACCCTCAAATCAGGGACTCCAAGACCGCCATACTCTTGTGGCCGGCACACTGCTGGCCATGCCATTAAGCACTGGCCTCCCAGGGCTCTTTCCTTTCCCGCCCAGAGAAACCCCCTCCTCCGCTTATCAATCTCCTTGAAAACCCAATCAGGGATCTTGAGAGAGATGATTGTGTGAGTGACCTTGGCCGACATAACCGACTTGACAAAGGTGAGTCTTCCGGCCTTGTTCATCAACGACGCCTTCCAGGTTGGCAGGCATGCGCTCACCTTGTCCACAATCGGCTGGAAATGGGCTTTCCGAAGTCGACCAACAGAGAGGGGGAGGCCAAGATACTGGATAGGGAACTCTGATAGCTGGGCAGGAAACAAGTCCCGAGTCAAGTTAATTTCTTCTTCCGAGCAGGCGATGGGCACAATCTGGCTTTTCCTCAGGTTGGTGCGCAGTCCCGAGCAGGCTCCGAAAAACTCCATGATTTCCTTGGCCGTGGTGAGGTCTTGCGCTGTTGGCGTGATGAACAACACCACGTCATCGGCATACAGCGAGCATTGGTGATGGATACCTGGGCTCGCAGGGGGGGCAAGCACTCCCGAGGCTGCGGCCTGCTTGAAGAGCCGATGAAGGACTTCCATGAGGATGATGAATAGCATAGGCGACAACGGGTCACCTTGGCGCAATCCCCTGGCGTTCTTAATCACCCTGCCCGGTTGTCCATTGAGCAACACCCTGGTAGAGGCCGTGGATACCAACAGCGCGATCCAATCACGCCATCGTTGTCCAAAGCCGAAACTTTCCAGGACTTGGAGGAGGAAGGGCCATTCCACCGTGTCAAAAGCCTTTGAGATGTCAAGCTTAATAAGCAGGGAGGCCTTCTTCTTCCTGTGGAGGGTCTTGGCTGCCAGTTCCACGAACTTGAAGTTATCATGGATCGAGCGCTTCTGGACGAACGCGCTCTGGTTCACGTCCACCAATCTGTGGAGCTCGGGCGCAAGCCGGTTGGCCAGCAGCTTGGCTGCCAATTTGGCGAAGCTATGGATTAGACTGATCGACCGGTAGTCCCCTGGGCCTTTTGGTTCCGGTCCTTTCGGCAGTAGAGTAAGCAGGGCGCCATTGAGTTTGTGCAATTGACCATGGTTCGTTCTGTAAATGGCCCCAAAGGCAGCCACTATGTCTGGCTTGATCACCTGCCACGCTGACCTGTAGAACTCGGCAGTGAAGCCGTCCGGCCCCGGTGCCTTCTCGTTCGGCAGCGATGTGATTGTGCTCCAGATTTCCTCTTCGGTGAAGGGGTACTCCAGTTGGCCCAGAAGGAGAGGCTGTACCCCGAGGGCAGCGAAATCAATCGCCGCAGTGCGCTGCCCGGCCGTTCCCATGATTGCCATGAAGTGCTCTTCTAGCATCCGGTCTTTTTCCTCGTGGGTGAAAGCTGACCCCTGCGCGTTCTCCAACCGAGCAATGTGCTTGCGCCTGGCGCGTTGGCTGCATTGCAAGTGGAACAGCTTGGTGTTGGCGTCGCCATCCCGCAGGTAGGTGATGCGCGACCGCATTCGCGCCATGGTTCGCTCGAGCGAAGCCAGGCCCAGGCACTTGATCTTCAAGTCCTTCCGCAACTGGTGCTACTCCGGCGAGAGGGGCCGACGCTCCTGCGCCCGGTCGAGCTGTAAGATAATCTCCTTGGTCATTAGAATCTGCTCCTTGACTTGGCCAATCAATCTCTGGCTCCAGCTCTGCAGCTCCCGCGACGTGTTGCGCAGCAGGCGGTCAAGGCGTCCGAAAGGGTCGCGGATCGCATCAGTGCACTGCCATCCCCTCTTCACTGCCTCGATGTAGCCTGGCATCTTGATCCAGTAATTTTCGAAGTGGAAGCGGCGCTTGGGAGCGAAGCCGGCATTTGTCGCCAAAATTTGTCCAGTGGACAGCATTCATCCAGCGGATCGCATCAGTCCTTTGATCCATCAAGAGAAAAGCACATATACCACCACCATACATACAACTTTCTTTGGCAGTCCCCTGGCCAGCCAAAATTTGTCACCACCTTGTTAAGCTTGCGCGTAACAGATGAAAACAAATTGTATTTAATTTTTTTATTGTGGAATGGAAATAATGTTGATGCATGCTTCAAACCATGATATCTGTTTTCCTCAAATATATTTCTCCTATTTTATTTGCTAGTCTTTTAATTTTTAAGTGCAACAAATTTCAATCTCATTTCCATGCAGTTCTCTTGTAGTGCTATATATAGTTCTGGTAGAGACATATAAACAGAGAGAAAAGCCGTGAGGAAAAATATGGACCGTTTATTGATTTTATTAGATTGACATTTATGTAGTATGATATGTAATTCTGTATGGTAGGAAATTGAAATGAAATACGAGAGTGCTAGGAGAGGAAAATGAGCATATCCTGACACTTCTTGTATTTCATTACCACTGACAAAGAATCAATAACCATCAAAGATATGTATTATATACCAAAAGGGTCACGGGGTACAAATAAAGTCTGGCACGGGTTATTTTTAAAAATATCTTAAAAAATTGGTTAAAATTAAAAAAAATCTTCCATGAGCAGATTATTGTATCACCTTGGTGTAACGCTACTTGAAATTAATAAAGCTTTCCATTTCGAAAAAAAAGTTCCATGAGCAGATCATAATTGTCCTTTTTGGCAAACTTCGATCTGCTGTACATATATGATCGATCTCAAACAAATCGATGACCACACACACATATATTCTAACAATCATATATATTGCATGAACTTGTGATTAAGCAGGAGCTACTACAGATGCGCCTACAGAGAACGGAACTGCTTAGCAACCAAGACAATTGAGCAACAAAAACTAAATGGAGGAGCCATGGAGAGCGAGGAATTATCAAAGTACACTGTAGTGTACTACGGTGATCACACTTGCAAGGACCATAGCATCAGCACAGTACAGCCACACCAGCTTGCCAACAGCAGGGACCTTCAAAATGTGGAAATGGCTCAAATAGTAACTACAGACGCTCAAGAGCCTGAGGCAGACTTGGACTTGCCAGCGTTACTAGAGGTGTTTGACAGTTCTCTCATTAGTTGGGAGGACTGGAATGGAGATGTGATGATCTGATATCTGGTTCATCACCATGAAGTGTAAGATCATGCTAAGTTGAAGGTACAAATTTTGGCTGCTAATATCTATTGGATTTAGAGGTATCGCAACTATACTGAGAAGGCACTGATGAGCTCGTGAAAGCGATTTTAAGATATAACATCATATATGCAGTACATTCACGTGGAACTTTTGAGTTTACGCAACATTATTATTGTAGTGACGAGGTTGTGGTGACATGAGCTTGCTTGTGTCAGCATATATGAAGGCATAAGTTTTCTCGATTCGCATGAACGTTACTAATTAAGTTATCATCATAATAATATAAGATGACAAGACAATTTGCAAAATTGATTTTGTGTGCTAGTTGCATATGCATTTGGCCGAAAGGGGCGATCGAGACGACGACCATCTGTATCGTGCCGTGGATGGAGGTGCACAATACTCCTGCCGCCTGCCCCATCGTATCGATCTGCCGCTGCCGACTGCTCTGTGCTCTGACAGAGATGGATCAACTCGAGCGATGCCCCCCGCAGGCTGTTAGTGGGGAAGGAGAAGAGGCTGCTTTTGTTCTGTTCGTCTGAGCCTGATTCTGCACGTTAGCCTGGACTTGTAGGTACGTTGCAAATGTTTGACTCTGAAGTTTTTGTGGTCTGCGCGGTAGCTCTGAAACATTGTATGTCTTTAGCTGACTCAGAAGATATCTATCCTGTAATGTTTTTTTGAAGATATCTATCCTGTAATGTTGTTGCCCAAGAAGTTCTGTTTACTTACCTTGCAGAAATGTGATGAAATAATGAAAGGGATGCTCGGTCCGATGGATGAAGGGATGATTGCCTCGACTTTTTCTTTTTTTGAAATAATATATGATTGCCTATCAACTTACTATAGGTCCTTTGATCTTTTTTTTTCGAGAACACGCAGGAGAGCTGCGTATCTTTGCATTAAGAAGAAAAGAAGTTTGTTACAACGCGGGCCGCTTGGGCGCACGCATTTCGGCACGGTTTACACGAGAGCGATTATACGGCTAACGAAAACAACCAAAGTAAGCTAACTAGCTAACTAGTCGCTGCACTACGGACTAGGAGATCCGAAGCCTTGGCCCTACGGTGGCAGGGGCCGGCCAGCCAAACAACCCCAGGTTTGATGCCCCGGCCAGCATCCACAGATGGCCCTCCTGAAGAATGTGTTCGACCAGCTGCCCGGGTTGCCTTCCTGGTGAGCTGTCGAACACCCGGCCGTTCCGCTCTTTCCATGTGCACCATGATACTAGCATGAAGGCCGAGTCCACTCCTTTCCTCTGCTTCCCGGTGAAGGTTGCCCGGAGGTTCAACCACCGTTCAAGAGTTTTGCAGCCCTGGTCTGGTTGTGGTTGTCTTGGCCTGCCGACCATTGTGAGGATTGCATGCCAAACTTGCTTTGTGTAACTGCAGCTGACGAGTAGATGATCCGGAGTTTCCAGCTCTTGTTCACAGAGGGTGCAGTTAGCAGTGGCTTGCAAACCATGTCTGAGGCGACGATCGGCTGTCCAAATTCGTTCATGCACCGCAAGCCACATGAAGAATTTCACCTTAAGTGGCGCCCATGCTCTCCAGATCGGTCTGGCTCCGGCAAAACGCGTGGTTCCCTCAAAGAAGGCCCTGTAAGCTGACCTTGCGGAGTATGTGGCACTTGGACACCACCTCCATGTGATGCTATCTTCGACCCCGGGTCTGAGCTGGACTCGCTGCATCACTGACCAGAGGCGAAGATACTGTCGAATGGCTAGGACGGAGAGCACGCCTGTGATATCGACTGTCCAGCGTCTGTTGGCCAGCCCCTCAGACACAGTTCGGTGCTTTCGAGTCCGCGCCCTGACGAGCCCGCACAGGTCCGGCGCTACGACACACGGGGAGTCGCTCCCAAGCCACCGATCGGTCCAGAACAAGGCCAGGCAGCCGTCGCCCAGGGTGATGGCCATGGAAGCCTGGAACATCTCATGGACTACCTTGTCGTCGCCTAAACTGAGCTCAAGGTGGCGCCAAGGCCTGACGGCGTCGACTTGCTGGAGCCAGAGCCATCTCAACCACAGAGCGAATGCAGCGAGACGGAGATCAGGAATACCCAGGCCGCCATATTCGACGGGCTGACAGACCACCGGCCAAGCGAGGAGGCACAGACCTCCTGACGCCCGTTCCTTCCCTGCCCAAAGAAAACCCCTGCGCCTCTTGTCAATCTCCTTGAACACCCACTCCGGGATCTTCAGCGATATGATTGTGTGGATGCTTTTGCTGGACATCACCGCTTTAACATATGTGAGGCGGCCGGCTTTGTTCATCAAGGATGCCTTCCAAGAAGGCAGCCCAGCACCCACCTTGTCTATCAGAGGCTGAAGGTGAGCCTTCTTCAGGCGCCCGATCGACAAGGGTAAACCCAGATACTGGATGGGGAAGTCAGCGATTTGGGCCGGGAAGAGTTCCCTGGTGAGATTGATCTCCTCCTCCGAGCAAGCAATGGGCGCGACGAGGCTTTTCTGCAGGTTGGTGTGCAGGCCAGAACAAGCCCCGAAGAACTCCATGATCCCTTTAGTAGTGACAAGATCTTGGACCCGGGGAGCCGCAAAAATCACCACGTCATCAGCATATAAAGAACATTGGTGATGAATGCCCGGATCAGCTGGAGGTGCAAGAACTCCCTGAACCTTTGCTAGCTTGAACAGCCTGTTGAGTACCTCCATGAGCAGAATGAATAACATGGGAGAGAGGGGGTCGCCCTGCCGCAAGCCTCTAGCATTGTGAATTTGCCTGCCCGGTTGGCCATTGAGCAGCACCTTTGTGGACGCCGAGGAGACGAGCATGGAGACCCAGTCACGCCACTTCCTCCCGAAGCCAAAGGCTTGGAGAACCTGGAGCAAGAAGGGCCATTCCACTGTGTCGAAGGCCTTCGAGATGTCCAGTTTGATCAGCAGCGAGGCCTTCCGCTTGCGGTGCAACGTCTTAGCAGCCAATTCCACAAATTTGAAGTTGTCATGGATGGAACGCGCCTTGATGAACGCGCTCTGGTTCACGTCCACCAATCTGTGGAGCTCGGGCGCAAGCCGGTTGGCCAGCAGCTTGGCTGCCAATTTGGCGAAGCTATGGATTAGACTGATCGGCCGGTAGTCCCCTGGGCCTTTTGGTTCCGGTCCTTTCGGCAGTAGAGTAAGCAGGGCGCCATTGAGTTTGTGCAATTGACCATGGTTCGTTCTGTAAATGGCCCCAAAGGCAGCCACTATGTCTGGCTTGATCACCTGCCACGCTGACCTGTAGAACTCGGCAGTGAAGCCGTCCGGCCCCGGTGCCTTCTCGTTCGGCAGCGATGTGATTGTGCTCCAGATTTCCTCTTCGGTGAAGGGGTACTCCAGTTGGCCCAGAAGGAGAGGCTGTACCCCGAGGGCAGCGAAATCAATCGCCGCAGTGCGCTGCCCGGCCGTTCCCATGATTGCCATGAAGTGCTCTTCTAGCATCCGGTCTTTTTCCTCGTGGGTGAAAGCTGACCCCTGCGCGTTCTCCAACCGAGCAATGTGCTTGCGCCTGGCGCGTTGGCTGCATTGCAAGTGGAACAGCTTGGTGTTGGCGTCGCCATCCCGCAGGTAGGTGATGCGCGACCGCATTCGCGCCATGGTTCGCTCGAGCGAAGCCAGGCCCAGGCACTTGATCTTCAAGTCCTTCCGCAACTGGTGCTCCTCCGGCGAGAGGGGCCGACGCTCCTGCGTCCGGTCGAGCTGTAAGATAATCTCCTTGGTCATTAGAATCTGCTCCTTGACTTGGCCAATCAATCTCTGGCTCCAGCTCTGCAGCTCCCGCGACGTGTTGCGCAGCAGGCGGTCAAGGCGTCCGAAAGGGTCGCGGATCGCATCAGTGCACTGCCATCCCCTCTTCACTGCCTCGATGTAGCCTGGCATCTTGATCCAGTAATTTTCGAAGTGGAAGCGGCGCTTGGGAGCGAAGCCGGCATTTGTCGCCAAAATTTGTCCAGTGGACAGCATTCATCCAGCGGATCGCATCAGTCCTTTGATCCATCAAGAGAAAAGCACATATACCACCACCATACATACAACTTTCTTTGGCAGTCCCCTGGCCAGCCAAAATTTGTCACCACCTTGTTAAGCTTGCGCGTAACAGATGAAAACAAATTGTATTTAATTTTTTTATTGTGGAATGGAAATAATGTTGATGCATGCTTCAAACCATGATATCTGTTTTCCTCAAATATATTTCTCCTATTTTATTTGCTAGTCTTTTAATTTTTAAGTGCAACAAATTTCAATCTCGATCATTTGCATGCAGTTCTCTTCTAGTGCTATATATAGTTCTGGTAGAGACATATAAACAGAGAAAAGCCGTGAGGAAAAATATGGACCGTTTATTGATTTTATTAGATTGACATTTATGTAGTATGATATGTAATTCTGTATGGTAGGAAATTGAAATGAAATACGAGAGTGCTAGGAGAGGAAAATGAGCATATCCTGACACTTCTTGTATTTCATTACCACTGACAAATCAATAACCATCAAAGAGTGGCGTGGTGTGAGTGTGCCCTGCCTTTTCTTCTCCTTTTGTAGCAAGGCCCAAATAATGGTGCGACTATATCGATCAAAGCTTTACCACGGATGTTGGTCTTTGATCTGCTTCTTGGAAAATCATGTCAAAAGCTAGCCCTGATGTGGTCGGCACAAAAGGATAGATGTGCTAGACTGCTATTAGCACTAGATCCCAAAAAAGGTCCACATTTGTGTTGCTCGTGTTATAGATCTGTAGCTCTATCATTTGTTCACTCCAATTAAGAATTAAGTGCTTTGGAAACTAAACAGGACGCTTTTGGTATAAAAACATTCTTAATGTTAATCTCCAACATCGTGGACCAACCGCCTAGCACCAGGATTTCAGAGGACTTTTGAGCTTACACGAAATGCTTACGAAGTTGACGAGTTGTGCTGACATGAGTTGCTTCTGTCAGCATGATGGGC
>OAMR01001054.1:134446-153093 GCA_900205405.1 Echinochloa crus-galli
TCTTCAGCGACGATCGTCTACTGCGACAATGTCAGTGCCGTCTACATGACCGCCAATCCAGTACATCATCGTCGCACGAAGCATATTGAGATAGATATTCACTTTGTCCGTGAGAAGGTCGCTTTGGGACAGGTCCGGGTGCTCCATGTCCCATCGTCACATCAGTTTGCGGACATTATGACCAAAGTTACCTGTACAGTTGTTTACTGACTTTAGGTCCAGTCTTTGTGTTCGTGACACTCCCACTTAGACTGAGGGAGGGTGTTAGGATGTAACAGTCAGCCCATATTGGGCGTGTGGCCCATTAGGCCTTGTACATTGTAACCCTAGCCTATTAGGCTATATAATGAAGGTCACCCCCCTGATTGGGTGTGTGGTGTTTCTCTACACTTATTAATGTCCATGTTCAATAGAATTCATGCATATCAACCTGGTTAGTACCTTTTCTCATACATGTATGATGATCAATATATATTGAATTTCATGTATAACAATAATTGATCTACACCTAAGCTAAACCTAATGATAACTAGTGCTATAACCTACTAAACACTTATTACACTTCATCATAACACACATACATTTATCATATCTGCCATGTAATTTGATATCACTAATCTATTTTTCTTGCGTTCAGGCCTGTTTAAATATCAACATCTACCAAACTATGTATTTTTTTAGCACATTAATAGATATTATTAGATATAACTTTTTAGACATGCCATTAAAGCAAAACTATGCATGTCCTTATTTGGGACCCCACTAGAATAATTGGCCATATTTATTTCTTTTCGTGAATGTCTGTCATGTGAATGATGTACGCACATGCCACCCTACATAATTAGTCAAGTCTTCGGTTGTCACAACTCTGGGCCACAGAAATAAAACCTAGCCCCAACCTGGTGACCATTTTAAGCTGAACAAGTGATCTAAAAGCGTTTATTCAGACATCAACAACTTGCGAAGGCAGCAATTTTCATAAATGGGTACATAAAGACAGCATTGCTTCCTTTTATGCACCAATCCATCTTAATGTAGATATGATAATGCACAGCATCTGGTCAACTACATGTAAGTTAGTACTAATTTGTCTTCCTACAACAATTAAAAGCAGTAGTATAATTAATAACACTACTGTTACTTCAAATGTGTCTCCTAACTCCTAAGCACCATCACATAATGTAATTAAACATGTGCATTGAATGAAAAATATGCAACTCACAAGTCATGGTTCATGACTCATCATAATCTCTAACCCATTTATGCAGCCTAAGTAAAATAAGATAACGAATCCATTGAGATTGTGAGTACTGACATACAGTTGGATAGGGACAGTACTCTCCCTAGTCTTTGCTAGTGAGAAAATTTGAATAATGATCGGTTCCCTCCACCATGCTCAGACTCCATTGTCCATGTGCTGCTACTTCCTTGTATAAATATATGCCCAAAGCTGCAATTATCTCGCATCTTCAACTCCGACAGTCTGACATCATAGCCACATCTATTGAAAAACCATCAAATGAACATCCTTGAATCTTCCAATCATGGTGGCTGCCAAGTGGTGATCAACGAGATTGAACACCAAAGGGATCTCATGATGGAACTACATGACCTTATTCTACCAATACTTGATCCCGGTAGTGGGCAGGCAAAGCCTGTTCAGCAACTCTTTCAAGATATATTCTGCTGCTCAAGTAAGGTTCTCTCCTTTCTAGAACTTCGTGATCAGAGTGAGAAACAGGTGAATCTTATCAAATATAAAAGAAAAGGTGGTAAGAATAACGTGGCGTTGTACTGTGTAATCTCAAAAAAAAGGTAATTGAATTACATGGAGGCTAGTCTACCCAACGGGCTCGTTGCACCAGATTGGACTCCTGCGACGGTATTCCTGTTATGTTGGTGTCTTTGGAAACACATGACTGAAGTTTTCTTCCAATTTTTATCTCCATCACTCTCTCTTGCCATGCTCAAGCGTGTCTTGCGGTATGTCAAGGGCACCCTGTCCACCGGGCTTCACATCGGGACCGGCAGTATCACCAGCTTGACTGCCTACTCCGACGCTGACTGGGCTGGCTGTCCCGACTCTCGGCGCTCCACTTCAGGCTACTGCGTCTTCCTCGGCGACAACCTCGTCTCTTGGTCCTCGAAACGCCAGACTACGGTCTCTCGTTCGAGTGCGGAGGCTGAGTATCGTGCTGTTGCGCACGCCGTGGTCGAGACTTGTTGGCTTCGTCAGTTGCTTCAGGAGCTCCATGCACCCATTTCTTCAGCGACAATCGTCTACTGCGACAATGTCAGTGCCGTCTACATGACCGCCAATCCAGTACATCATCGTCGCACGAAGCATATTGAGATAGATATTCACTTTGTCCGTGAGAAGGTCGCTTTGGGACAGGTCCGGGTGCTCCATGTCCCATCGTCACATCAGTTTGCGGACATTATGACCAAAGTTACCTGTACAGTTGTTTACTGACTTTAGGTCCAGTCTTTGTGTTCGTGACACTCCCACTTAGACTGAGGGAGGGTGTTAGGATGTAACAGTCAGCCCATATTGGGCGTGTGGCCCATTAGGCCTTGTACACTGTAACCCTAGCCTATTAGGCTATATAATGAAGGTCACCCCCCTGTTTTTAGATATGCCATTAAAGCAAAACTATGCATGTCCTTATTTGGGATCAGTAGATTAACAACGACGTTGCTTTGTATAAAAACACTAGAATAATTGGCCATATTTATTTCTTTTCATGAATGTCTGTCATGTGAATGATGTAGGCACATGCATCCTACATAATTAGTCAAGTCTTCGGTTGTCACAACTCTGGACCACAGAAATAAAACCTGCCCCAACCTGGTGACCATTTCAAGCTGAACAAGTGACCTAAAAACGTTTATTCAGACATCAACAACTTGCGAAGGCAACAATTTTCATACATAAAGACAGCATTGCTTCCTTTTATGCACCAATCCATCTTAATGTAGATATGATAATGCTCAGCATCTGATCAACTACATGTAAGTTAGTACTAATTTGTCTTCCTACAACAATTAAAAGCAGTAGTATAATTAATAACACTACTGTTACTTCAAATGTGTCTCCTAACTCCTAAGCACCATCACATAATGTAATTAAACATGTGCATTGAATGACAAATATGCAACTCGCAAGTCATGGTTCATGACTCATCATAATCTCTAACCCATTTATGCAGCCTAAGTAAAATAAGATATTGAATCCATTGAGATTGTGAGTACTGACATACAGTTGGATAGGGACAGTACTCTCCCTAGTCTTTGCTAGTGAGAAAATTTGAATAATGATCGGTTCCCTCCACCATGCTCAGACTCCATGTGTGCTACTTGCTTGTATAAATAGATGCCCAAAGCTGCAATTACCTCGCATCTTCAACTCCGACGGTCTGACATTATAGCCACATCTATTGAAAAACCATCAAATGAACATCCTTGAATCTTCCACTCATGGTGGCTGCCAAGTGGTGATCAACGAGATTGAACACCAAAGGGATCTCATGATGGAACTACATGACCTTATTCTACCAATACTTGATCCCGGTAGTGGGCAGGCAAAGCCTGTTCAGCAACTCTTTCAAGATATATTCTGCTGCTCAAGTAAGGTTCTCTCCTTTCTAGAACTTCGTGATCAGAGTGAGAAACAGGTGAATCTTATCAAATATAAAAGAAAAGGTGGTCAGAATAACGTGGAGAGTCACATGTTGGAGGGGGAACTCAAGGAAGTTGGAAATAAGAGAAGGTATGTAGTGAGCATATATTACTTATTTATCATTCACTGGGGCTTAAAGTAGTTATTGCTTCTCTTGATGATGGTAGAAAGAATGCACAACACATAGGTTCAGTTGTGACACAAGCACCAAACTTTGATGGATACCAATGGAGGAAGTATGGGCAGAAGTGGATCTCCAAAGCAAAACATTCTAGGTATGTGTAATAGAACATATGCATTGATGTACTTCATATATATAGTACTTTCTGTATTATAAAGTTGGATACTGAGATTCTCATCTATGCTGATGATTAGCTTTTTCTGTAGTAAAGCTCAAAATTTCATCCATACATATCTAGAAGTAGAATTGTATATAAGAAAAATTAATCTTGTGTATATAACACAAAATAATATAATGAGGTTATGCTTAATCAGGAGCTACTATAGATGTGCCAATAGTAAAGGGCAAGGGTGTCTTGCAACCAAGACAGTGCAACAGAAGGAAACCAATGGAAGTGGAACAGTGAGGTTGTTCAAAGTTGACTATTATGGCCAGCACAATTGCAGTAAGGATGGACTAATTCGCCCATATGTTGTTGAGACAACACGTCATAGTGTCCCGATTGTCAATCATAACCAGATCAGTATCTCAACATTTGCCGATAAGGATGTCCATGGAATTCATGATGAAAGCTATGAAAGCTTATTCATGGTGCCTGACATGCCAGAATATTTGACAGATTTCACAGATATTGAAATGGCAAGGGCACTTGAGATAACCTCTGTGAACTCGCCACTGATCTATGAAGATATATGGGCATAAAGAAATGAAAAAATGAGGCCCTTTGATTTCGCAGATATGTAAATTGGCTAGCATGGCATTATGAGTCCTAACAAGAAAACACATATATGTTACCAACAGAGTCTAAATAGGTGTGAATTGTGATAAGCCAACACGAAAAGGCATGCCAATAGACAGAAACTATATCTTAGAAAACGTGCACATGGTTTGGCATTCTAGAATGTCTATGTACTATAAGCTTTCCTTTGACACATAATTGTAAGCCATGAGTACTTGTCCTTCCAAGTATGTAAAGCTCGCTGTAAAGTCTTTTGAGATGGTAATTAAAGTCGTCCTGACACTATAATTGATAAGATTAATGGAGAAAATTAGAAACACAGGAAGTACACCAATAATACAATGCCAAATGGTGTGTGTTACTAATAAGTGAAGAACTCGACAGAAATGCTCATTCACACACACACATATGACTCCGCAGCCTATATATCTGGATGGGTATATATATTCTTGACACGACTCCTTGACATGATGCAGGCTATATGTTTTGTTGAATTGAATTGAACTGAGCCTCTTGCAACCACAGAAATAAATAAAACATCTGATTTAATTGGTCCGGCGAGGAATCTCTGAATGATTCTTGATTGAAAATTCAACAATATCAAAATATGTGGTACTGGAGTACTAGATGAGCTAGAGGCCCCCCTAGGTTGGCCACTCATCTAACCGAAGGAATGCGGCGTTTTTGTTCGGCTCTACTATTGGTGTGAACTAAGAAAATGATGACCAGACAATTCGACTTCCGTAAGACCGACGGCTCAGAGCCCACGGATTCACAGGAAACCAAAGGGAAAATCCACCCAAATCATTCGGAAGTTTGACTTTTTTTCAACCAGAGAGAAATGCGGACCTGGGGGCCCTGGCGGAGCTGCAGTGATCACCGGAGGAGCCACGGCCCCCGTCGTCGGAGCTGAACACAATCCCCGAATCCCTGATGCATGTGTCGCGGCTCCATCGGCGTGGAGGAGTCAGAGGATCCCTGAATGGAATGGGTGGGCTTAAAAACTAATTAGTAGGCCGCAGGCCCCGTTGCTCCCCTGCATCGTCCAGCCCAGGTGAGGCCCAAGCCCAAGAAATCGTTATGCCCACCAGGCCAGGCACATGTCCAGGCATCTCCCTCCCGCCTCTCCTTCGCCGGCGATCTCTCCCGACTGCCGGTGCCAGCGCCAGCGAGAACCGATCACAGATGGCTTTAGATGCCTGCTGCCGGCACCCGGTAATATCAATCAATACTATTACTAGTTAATTTGGATGGATTTTTTACTGCATAATTTAGTATATATGTTTCCGTAACTTTCCATGTCTACACGTGTTCTTGTTTGTGTCAGTTTGATCTATCGATTCATCACAGACGCAAAGCTTAATTAGTTTGCAAAATCACCGTTCCGAGTCCTACTATATTTGGCATGACATGTATCACCGCAGTACCCTCCCTCTCTACATCTAGTCATCTACTCAACAATGTTTCTTTCTTCTTCTCAAAAAAAAAACAATGTTTCTTTCTTTTTTTTTCTTTTTTTTGAAGCGGCTACTCAACACCATTTCATCTGAATTGGCACGTTTCTTATTGCTTAAACTTATCTCCTGTGATGTTAACAATCCATCCCTCTCTCGCCCGCGCCGACAACACCTAAGTCAGTAGGTATGTTATTTTCAGTACTATCCCATTGCAGCCACAAGCCTGCAGATATAATATTGTTGGACTGCAGCAGCCCTGCAGGATATATTACAATACTATAGTAGTAGCAGCAAACTGTGTGAAGATTGCCTTGTCCCTAAGCTGCTTCCTCTTGGTTTTCTTGGTTTTCTGTGGGACGCAGCTGTGTTTGCATAAACTAATTAACTAGGAATCCTAAACCAATTCAACATCTCATTAGGAATTGTTTTCTGAAACCACTTAGCCTGATTCCTACACATGGGTAGGGGTGGTAACGGATCATGGCATGTTTGTTCCTTCACAATCTAACTTGGCCCTAACAAAATTTAGCTCAAAAACTAGTATTATTTTGATCCGGCCCTAATCCTGCCCGATCCAAATTTCTAGTACAAAAGTGAGGGCCCTTTACCACCCTACACATGGGTGGCCTCATTATTAAAGCAAATATTTATTTGGGTGCCGCGTTTTTCGTCTTTGAGAATAATTCTTTTCTTAAGCTGAGTTAGATTCAAGAGACCATCTGTGAAAAAGAGAGGTTAAAATCAATGTGCGCAAGTTGATGTTTCCGACATTATGGTGCTAGGGGGGAGGAACTAATTCAGTAAAGTCCAAGTGGAATGATATCTTCCTTAACTTTATTTTTGTCATTCTAACTTTTACGCCACGAAAGAAAGCTTGGCACCACATATCAGCTGTCAGAAGATAGCACCGTTTATTTTCTATCTTAGGTCCCCTGAAGAGATCTTAGCTTCCAGGAAACATCCCACCGACCCCATCATACGAGTACTACAAAATTTAAAAAAAAAGTTTAGATAAATAGCGAGATTCTTCTCACTGATCAATTAAGATTGGGCAATTTGCATGCAAACAGCACAACAGCACATGGAAGCACCTTGTATCAACACCGCTTTCAAGATAGCAGATCAACTAGATTGTCTTTGGTTTCCTCCATTAGGCTTCAGATATTCAATTATGGGCTGCTCACAAGTTCCAGGGCATCCGCTTGCCCCATTGTTTATGACTCATCCCCTTGGGTGTGCTCAAGAAAGAACAAAATTAGCAGCCAGTGTTAGAAGTTAGTTTTGCCCTTAATGGAGTACCCATTCCTGATAATGACTTCAACGTTATTACTAATGTAAATCATCTGTTTACATATCTAGTGCCAGCATTAATTTAGATGCAAAGTTTATTTTAACAACTTTTGAAGGCTAGTGTAGAGTAAACAATTATATTCCTATTGTTCTCTGCTCTCACGACATCCAAATATTTGACCCTTTTGATGAAGCCATGCATACTTGGGGAAATTCAGTCTTTACTTGGGTGTGGACATTCTTTGGAATTGGCAGTATTTTTAGTTTTCTGAAGAAGAATGGAGTATTTAAAACAGGAATGGATTCAAGGAGGTTCAGAATTTGCCCATTTGCACCTCCCCTGAATCTTGATTGAGGTTACTACTGCATTACAAATAATATTTATTTTGCAACGATTTGGTAATTGAATAGCACAACCGTCTTCTTCATTCAATAAAAAAATGGTAGGATGAGCTAGCTGTTTGTTTGTATGTGATGTGTTTGAAGCAAATAAACTAAGCTTGACTGTTTGGATAGGCCACCAGAATGTCCACTAGCTCTCCTAATTCAGAAACAAAATAATGCATGAGATGATGCGGCTACTCCTATAGCCACAATCTCAATGGCTATAATATTAGTATCATGCAATGTTATAAAAGGACAAATTGTTTCTATTGATCTGTGCTCATTGGCACGTAATATTAAGTATATTGTGCAAAAGTTAATTGTCATCAGCAATGCCTAGTTCGGCCGCTTCTAGTTGAACTAATAAGATTGATATAGGTTATTCATGTTTATATCAAAAACCATATCCTCAGGAATTTGATCTTGTTCCCTATCCTGCTAGTTGGCGTGTTCCTGAGTTCACTAAGTTTAATGGTGTTGATATTCGTACAACTTGGGATCATGTGAGTCAATACATTCTCCAGTTAGGAATAGCGGGTTTTAATGAAGCTTTGCGTGTGCGCTTATTCTCATTATCTCTTACTGGAAAGGCTTTTGTATGGTTCTCTTCGCTCGCTCTGAATTCTATACAAATATGGAATCAATTAGAGCGTAAATTTCATGATCACTTCTTTAAAAGAGAGAACGAAGCTAAAGAGACGGATTTGACATCGGTTATATAAGGCCGCGATGAATTTAGAATATAGATTAAGAAATACATAAGAACCTGTTAAAACTCATCAGTCTAGCTTGCGTATTGTTGATCATAATTCTAATAGTTCGGATGATGAGGGTAAAGATATTTGCGCTGCTGAGTTTGTTTGGCCATCAAAGGCCAAACCATGTGCTTGCCCTTCGCTCAAACCGATTCAGAAAAATCGGCAAAGTGAAGTAAAATTTACTTTTGATGTTGCCAAGTGTGATTGTGTTTTTGATGAACTGCTCGAGAGTGGCAACGTTAAATTGTCCCATACTATACCATCACCGGAGGATCTGAAAGGGCGTGCATATTGTAAGTGGCATAATTCTTTTTTGCATGCAACTAATGATTGTAATATTTTCCGTCGACGGATACAATCGGCCTTAATGAAGGACGATTGCTATTAGCTGAGACACAAAGTGATGAAGCTCTTTTATCCGTTCATACTTTGAATCTGAATAATCCCAAAACTACTTATTCGGTCGGAACAAGCCGAACAAGCCAAAGGGAAAAATGTGATCATTGGAGAACCAAGACCGAATAATGTCACTGACAAAACTTCGGCTAGAAAGGTGATGATTGGAAAGACTCTGGATGGAAAAGAGTCTCTGAAGATTACTATTAATACATCTAGGCCCGGAGGGCAAGAGAGTTCACCGAAAAAAGGTCGGCCCGCTGATCAGGTGAAACCGGTCAGACCGGTTTCCCAAACCGGTCAGACCGGTTTGTCCCAGAACAGATCAAGAATTTTCAAGTCTAGGCGCCTGGAAGTGGGTACTCGAGAGATGATTGAGTCTACGGTTAAAGAGAAAGATAAAGCCGACGGTGTTGCGCAAATCGGCAATATTAAGGTGGTCATGCAAAACCAATGCAAAGGGCCGATGGTCACTGAAAAATCGGCTAGTTTCTTGGTTCAGAAATTTGTCTTGGCTAATGATCATAAAGCCGGCAGTAGCAACACAGCAAGCAAGTGCTATCAACCCAGGTGGTTTCCATCGGGTTTAACTCATACGCAAAAAAGAAAATTGCAGCGTTTGCGCAATCAAGAGAAAAGGGCACAAGAAACAGAGATGCCAAGGGGTGAAAAACTCAACAATTGGAAACACACGGTTCCTCAAGGAAAGGAGTGGCGAATCAAGTCAGTTGGCCAGCCAATAGCCAAAGCGGTCAGACCGGTTTCACCAACCGGTCAGACCGGTTTCAGAGAATCCGGTACAGAACAGTCAACCGAATCAGCGGTACCCGTTTCGGTTCTTGATGACTTTGTGGTACCAGAGGAAGAAGTTGCTTGTCTCCACTTTGAGCCTCATGATGCTATATTCCATAAACCTAAGGAGTCGGTTGATCATTTGGATGCTTTATATGTGAAAGGATATATCAATGGAAAGCCGATTTCGCGAATGCTAGTTGATGGAGGGGCTGTTGTAAACCTCATGCCTTACACTCTCTTCAAGGAACTTGGTGGGAAAGATGAAGAGCAGATCAAGACAAATGCAACGATTACTGGCGTGGGAGAAGATAATCATATAAATATAAAGGGAATTGCTTCCGTAGATTTGGTTGTTGGAAGCAAGACACTCGACACAGTCTTCTTCATTGCAAAGGTGCAAGGTAACTTTAGTTTAATTCTTGGGCGCGATTGGATTCATGCAAATCAATGTGTGCCATCTACTTTGCATAAATTACTTATTCAGTGGATCGGTGATGAGACTGAGGTGGTGCATGGTGATAATTATTTTTCTAATGACCGATCCTATTGATGCACATGAGAAACAATAAGGGCTTATCGGGCTTGTCTGTCCGATTAAAAATTATTCAGTTGCTACAAATATGTTTTGTCCTTCCTACATTAAAACCGATGAAGAATCGGCTTCGTTTGCTATGATCAATGGCTCATGCAAGTGAGTCACCTAAAACCGGTCAGACTGGATTTGGGAACCGGTCAGACCGGTTTACTCCAACCATTCTAAATTTAGGGTGACTCCAGCAGCAAATTGATTAATTCATGAGCAATCCGGCTATTATGAGTGTTATATTCATTATTTGGGCCGATTACTTATTTTTTGTGATTTGTGGATGCAATATTGGATTAATTTACTATTCTTTAATTCTGAAGTTGAGAGTTAATTTAAAGACCAATTAGCATTTAAAAGCAATATTGGTCGTTTTATGCATCCATGATGGTTCACGATTTGGTACATAGGTGCTTTGCGTTGTGTTAGTGCAAGTTATTGCTTGGCAATAATCTAATCTTGGCCATTCGCATCATAATTGTGGCATATTCATTTATGGGGCCGGTTGGAATGTTTTTGCATTAACAAGCAAGATTCTTCTACTTCGGCTAAGAAGTTTATGATCTAAAGACAATCATAGCCGAAGTGGTGTATATTCAGGTTCATATCTAATGAAGATGTAGGAATATGAGCAGCACGGTGACACCATCGTCTTGAAGATCAAGATATGTGGACAATTGGGTTTCTTCATCATTAGAGACAAGATGTGACTGATGTACACGGTCTGACCGGTTTGCCCCGGGGAGGTCGGGGTGTTGGCCGTTGTGACGGCCGTGCTGCGCGTTCGTGCGTTCTCGAGTGTGTTGGTACATCTTTGCGTCAACAGTTACTAATGTAAATGGTCTGTTTACATATCTAGTGCCAGCATTAATTTAGATGCAAAGTTTATTTTAACAACTTTTGAAGGCTAGTGTAGAGTAAACAATTATATTCCTATTGTTCTCTGCTCTCACGACATCCAAATATTTGACCCTTTTTATGAAGCCATGCATACTTGGGGAAATTCAAGAAGAATGGATTATTTGAAACAGGAATGGATTCAAGGAGGTTCAGAATTTGCTCATTTGCACCTCCCCTGAATCTTGAATGAGGCTAGTTACTACTGCATTGCAAATAATATTTATTTTACAACGATTTGGTATTGAATAGCACAACCGTCTTCTTCATTCAATAAAAAAAGAAAGAAATAAATAAAGAATGGTAGGATGAGCTAGCTGTTTGTTTGTATGTGGATGTGTTTGAAGCAAATAAACTAAGCTTGACTGTTTGGATAGGTGTCCAGAATGTCCACTAGCTCCCCTAATTCAGAAACAAAATAATGCATGAGATGATGCGGCTACTCCTATAGCCACAATCTCAATAGCTATAATATTAGTATCATGCAATGTTATAAAAGGACAAATTGTTTCTATTGATCTGTGCTCATTGGCACGTAATATTAAGTATATTGTGCAAAAGTTAAAAAAAAACACTACTATATACATGGAACTTATGCATGTTTCGGAAGAAAGAGATATAACTACTTAATTACATAATAACTATAGCAACTAAGCAGGACTCTTGATCTCAAAAAAAAAACTAAGCAGGACTCTTTCTTGGATCAGTATACCACTAATTTTGTCACCAATATCATGTTCAAACGGAGATTAATTGCCCTTCAACAAGTGACAACAATAAACTAATTACAAGTTACATTAAAACCCCATGATTACATTAAGAAACCCCATGATCAAGGACAATAATAATAAACTAATTACATGTTATAATGAAATGAAATTGTGAATTTCCACCCCACTGGAAAAGTGAAAATCACTCACTGCTCCACTAGTACAGGTGTTGCTTTAAGATTTCTATATTTAAGATTTTAGAAGAGCGTAGAAGCACCACACAACTAGCCAAGTGGTTTTAATTTTATCATTATGCAAAGTAAAAAAGAAATATTTGAATCATGTCATTTTCAACCCCAGAGCATATGTTTTCTTTCCATAAGGTCATTATCTTGGTAATTAGTAGTACTTGATCAGGAGACACTGACAAGATTATTTCCTTTCTTTTTATGCTTCTCTCTGTTGGGACTGCTTTGAAAAAGACTACTTGGCAAAAGTTTTTTCAAAAGGGTGTAGTATTATAAGCTCTTTATTGATTCCTATGCTAGCCTGTGCCGGTGCGATTGATCTTGATCCACCAAACCCAGGATTTTCTAATAAAGCTGCGCCTCCCTTTTATTTAACAAGTAATATAAGACCAAGCTGAGAGTCTCCAGAAATGTAAAGAAATGTAGAGCCAGCCAGCCAGGGCATGATCGAGCTAGCTGTTCTCTTGCACATGGATTTGTATTGACGTTTGCATTTGTTATTCAGATGTGGCGGGCTATCTGATGCCAACCTCATTCCGTTAGCTCTCTCCGTTACTGATTACAGCTACTAAATTTATTCCTAAAATTATCGGGCTGAAGTCTGAGATTAAAACAAATAAAGAACAAGGTAGATATCAGATTTTTAATTTTTGGGGAAATTTCATATAATATTTTCTTAATGCTTGCACAGTTTTCTTACTTCAGCTTGGCATGTAGATGTTATTAATTTGCCATTTTTTCCATTAATAAACAGGATTAAATGCTATGGACCTAAGTTTGTTTGCATCAAAGTTTGTTGTGCACAATTGAAAGAAAGCATAATATATCATTTGGACAACTTCTATTTTTCAGACTGCAAAGGACAATAGTGCTTGTAATTCCTAAGGATATAAACTGGAGAAAACTTCTACAGTTCTACCGTGGAGTACAAAATGAGGAAGAATATGTAATAAAATGAAAATGCATAAAGAGGAGCAGCAACGCCGTTACAGTTTGTTCCTGAGGCTGCGACGCGTGTTAACGTTGAAGAATGCTCCTGCACCGTCGTTGTTTAATGCTATAAATAAAGGTAGTCAGAGCCTCCCAGCGCAGGCAGCCGAGTTCCCCCCCAAGAAACGTCTCCACCCTCCTTCCCTCTTCGTCAGTTCAGCGGCCTCCATCCCCTTCTCTCCATCATCCTCTCCATGGCCCTGGACTCTGTTCCTTCTTATCTCAGCGACTTGGGATCCCACAGGACTGCCAGAACACAGCAGCAAAGGATCAGGTACGCGGAAGAGCAGATGCCTCGTTTGCCCCTGCAGCGAAATTTGCACGAATTTCAGTTTCATGCTGCCTTTCCTTGAATTTATATTCTGTGAAAAAATCGCCAGGAAAGATGAGCGCTCCTGGACCTCGGACACTTATGCGCCGTATGACGACGGGCACCAGTGGAGGAAGTACGGCGAGAAGAAGCTCTCCAACTCCAATTTCCCAAGGTTCATAGTCCCTCCTACCTTGCCAAGCAGTTTGAGTTTTTTTCCCCAAATAAGTGTTTCTTTTTTCAATGCATGCATGCATATCGCCTTTGTGTGCAAGAACATTTGTTTTACGGTTTTGTCCTTATACTTATTGCAAATGGTCAATTTAGTCATTTATTAGATCTGCAATGAATTTGTAGGACCTATTTGTAGGTGAATTGAAGGTGGTTACCTGAAATATTTGGAATTTAGGAACAAGTCATGCCTTGTTTTGACTGGAAGCATTCCTATATTATAGCTTTATGCTATCCTGGCTTCCTTTTGTATAAATAAAGATATAAGTATTTATATTTCCTATCTCTGATGTTTCTGTTTTCTTCTTAAATAAAGTCTGTTGCATAGTTTCGTGGGCACAAATCTTGGCCAATCCAGTATGGCTCGTTTACCTCTTAATGGTACATTGGAGTTCATTGCCTGTTCATCTTATCTAGTTCTAGCTTGAGAAAATCGCAGTTCACCAAGGCCCTGCTAACTTTGGAGTTTTGAATACCATAGGTTCACCAATCCAAGTGGAGAACAAATCTGGTAGAAGTAGACCTGTTCATGTGGTTAAGCTCCGGTTTTCACATTAATAAAATCTAAGGTTGCCCACAAATAGAAACATCTCTCTTGCTTTTGGTCAATATATAGTCTTTGTATGTTCAATATGTTCAGTTTGTGGGCCAGATACATTTTCTGCCCCAAATCACACTGCTTCTTAGTGCGCCCAACGTTTGTCTACTAGTCACTCTGCGGTAGCATTGTCGGTAGACAGGTGTCGCCGTACCGTTGATTGATCGAGAGAAAAGAAATGTTTGACAACTAATAAAAATCGTTTTATGTAATGACTACTGGCTAGGAAAATAACCTCAGTTGCAACCTCTTTCTTAATTGACAACTCAACTAGACAACCAAAAACTTGCAAAGTGTTACTTCCTATATGAATATAAAATTCACAAGTTGGCCAGCTTTATTACCTGTCATTTGCAACTCGTTTGAAATCGAACACTTGACTAGCAGACTAAAAGTTCCCTCATTTGTTTAGCACACTTGTTCTCCAACTCAAATATTTAGCTATTAGTGTGCATGCCGACAGTCCCTGCCACCCCTTTTCTACTTTCTTAGAGGGCGTCTAGAATGTGGTGCAGACCCCATATATATGGTTAGCCCATCAAGAGCATATATGGTAATAAATGTGAGCTATTGTTTCTTTTTCTAAAAGGCAGTAGACATAGTAGAAGAGAAGTTCCTGAAAGTGTTTACTGATGCTGTTCCACCTAATTTAGGTAGACTGAATGTTGATGGAGGGGAAAGGACTGGACGTAGCTGATCTTCATTTTCCAGATAGTTACCCACTTACTGGGCTAAAGCCTCAAAGGGAAATAGACCTTTGACATATGCATCTTGATGCAAAGTTCAGTTCCAGAATACTTAAGAAAAGAACAAAACAAGTGGGTGCACTAAAACTCAAAGTATGGGGAAGTCTTTAAAAGATGTTCAACTGTCGAAAACGACCTTTAATAGGACTATTTTGGCATTAGCACTAACTATAGGTGGGTTAATGAAGTTCTAAACATTATAACTTTATAAAAACTGTAGATGGGTTAATTAGGTTCCAAACATTATAATAGTACAAATTAATCAAAATCTATGAGATTTCTGTTGTATACTGTCGGTGAGCAAATGACATGAAGTGCCCTGCTGTCACACTCTGGTGTTCTCTTGCTAATTTTATTAGTGGAAGAACATGCTCTAAGTATTATGATTATTGGAAAGCAATGTGTCTTCCCTTAAATGCAACTATTGTTAGCTTTCCAGAAAAAGAATTTATATTGTACTCCACATTTTGGCAAATAATTCATCTCTTTCCCTTGGAAGTGAAATTTTTGGTTCATGGCATTCTATTTTCAGGTTCTATTACAGATGCACCTACAAGAACGACATGAAGTGCCCTGCCACAAAGCAAGTCCAACAGAAGGACACCAACGATCCGCCATTATTTTCCATCACTTACTTCAACCATCACACCTGCAACACCAGCTCAAATCCCATAGGAAACACAAGAGATATTGCTGCACAATCGTCCTCGAGAAAGGCAGTATCAATCAGCTTCAGTCCTCACACAGCCAGTGAGCAGCCCACATTCCTGACATCCTCGTCTATGCCGCAGTCCCCGAACATACATTCTTTCAGAGCCACTCAACAACCAGAGAGGAGCCCCTATGCAGGCCAGTTTCAGTGGACAGACACATCGTCGCCTACAAGTAACAGTTCGGTTAAGATGGACATTGACAGTTTTTCGGGAGCAAGCGCGTCGTCCAGCAGCACGGGTGCTCTGCCGAGGACGTTGCTGCCGATCGGTCAGTCCAGATGCATCGAGTACTTCCACTTCTTGTGATGTTGTTCATGGAAGAAGAAGAAGAAGAAGGAGGTTACATGTACTGGGAGCCCGCTTGGTGCCAGTTTGGAGCGTCAAGTGGAGTTCATATACATATTGCCCCGGTGCTGAACTACAGTGACCCAACCTACAGATCCCAATAGAGAGATTACTAGCCTGCTCCTGCTACTTCCTTACATTCAGATTTAAGCCACATTTTGTGCTTTGAATGATGTGAAGAATAGTATTGGAGTTCCTTTAATCTGATACATCATACATGCATGATACAGAAAAAAGGGTTGTTCGGGCAACTCAATTTGTTTGATTAGAGATGAGACTAGTATGCCTCGAAGTCCTCCTGAAACCCGACAGCAGACTCAAGCCTGTCCATCCTGTTACTACTGAAATACTGAAGGTCAGGCCTGGGGGTTACCTGATTATTTCGGGTCGGGTAATTCGGGTAATTTAAAATTCGGTTAATGAAAATAGCTACCCGATATTAGCCTTGAAAAATCATTACCCGAAACTTCGGGTACCCGATAATTTGGGTTCGGGTATACCCGATCTACCCGAATTTTAAGAAAACAACAAAATACACAAAATTTAAGTAGCAATTTATACATAATTTCACCAACAATTTGTGTAAATTTCAACAACAATTTGTGGACAATAATATTTTATAGTCACTTATTCAAACCGAGAGAATTATATTATAATAAAAAGATAATTTCAAATGTTCAACTAACAACACGTGATAAAATACAAAGAGGATGGTAAACTTCGGGTAGTTCGGGTAATTCGGGTACCGGAGTCTATTACCCGAATTACCTAAACTATTTTCGGGTAATCAAAATCGCTACCCGAATTTGGGATCGGGTACCTCGGGTTCGGGTTCGGGTAATTTGGGTACGGGTATTTTGCCCAGGCCTACTGAAGGTTACAAATTCTATACAGTAACAGTTTTATAGAGATGTCTTCAGTTTGAGAAGAAAGTTGGTTTCTCTATCAGGCGAAAATGCAGCGTAATTTTTGCCTGGATATTGTTTAGTTTAAATTTTAACATAATACTACGTACTATGTCCATAAAAATGTCCGAATTTGTTCAAAGTTGAAGTGGAGATCTGAGACGAGAGTGGCTTCAGTGAACTTATTTCACATGTGCCTTAAAAACTCAAAACCCAAACCCCACTTGCTTCCGTTTCCCTCGCCCGCCTCCGCCGCCGCGCCAGATGCGCCTCCTCGCCGCGGCGGCGAGAGCGAGGCAACCCAATACACCGCACCGTCTCCTCGTCGCCCTCCACCTCCTCTTCTCCACGACGACCGCCGCCTCCACCTCCTCCTACGATCCAACGGCGCAGTTCCTCCATCCCGACCACCGCCGCGTTCTCTCGCTGCCGGCGTCGCTCCGCCATGACGCGCTCCTCGCGCTCGCGCGCCTTCTCAAGACCTCCTCGCAATGCCACCTCGCGCTTCACGCCGCCACCGCCACCGCCCCACGCTCCTCTGGCTCCCCCTCCTCCGCTCCGCTCGCTGCTCGCTTCGCCGCCGCCTCCCGCATCGCGGCGTCGGCGTCCGCGCTCCGCCCCTTCGCCGCGATACTCCTCGCGGAGCTCCTCCCGGCCGCCTCCACGGACCTCCTTTCCTGGTGCTCCTCCTATGGAGGCACAAGCGGCGGAAGCGCTCGCGTGCGGCACGGCGCGCTCCGGCTCGCACTCCACGCGCTCCTCGCCGCGGGCATGGCGGCCGAGGCGCTCCACGTGCTCGCGCGCGTCCGCCGATCCGGGAATACGCCCAGCCTCTCCGCGCTGGCGGCATTGCTTCGCCTTTTGTTCCGCGGCGGGGAGGTCCGCGCCGCCTGGAACGTGTTCGAGGAAATGGCCACGAGGGGCCCACGTCCGAGCCTCGCCATCTTCAACGCCATGATCCTCGGGTTCTGCCACAGGGGGATGCTGCGTGTCGCCTCCGGGGTGTTTGGGGTCATGGAAAAGAAGGGATCTGTCTATGTAAAACTCGAGTGTTGGAGGGGCCTCCCAGCACTCGATTTTTTGCACCGTTCAATCTGAGATCAACGGCCGAGATCGACTCAAACTCCCACCTTATCCATCCACCCCACCTCCCCCAGCGCCCACACCCGACGCCTCCCGTCGCCTCCCACGGCCGCCGCCCCCGCCCAGCCCCTCCGCCGCCCCGGCCGGCGCCGGCGGCCTAGGGTTCGCCGGAGCTCCGCGCCGGCGCGGCCGGCACGGAGCTCCGGCGAACCCTAGCCAGCCGGCGCCGGCCGCCCCTCCTGCAGCCCTGTCCCCCGCCCCCTCGCACCGCCGCCCTCCATGGATGTCCGCCGCCGCCGGCGTCCCGTCGTCTTCTCCAACGCCGGTGAGTTCCCCCGCCCGACCCTGGCCCCAACCGCCGGCCTCCTCTGCCCGGCCGGCGGCGCCCCCGCCGCCCGCCTCCTCCGCCGGGCCAGCCTGCCGCCTCCGGACCTCCCTCTAGGTCCGGCGGCGATGAGCAGCCCCCGGCAACCCGAACCCCCCTAACCCCGAACCCTAACCTCGCCGGAGTTGCTCGTCGGAGATGGAGAAGAAGGTGTTGATGGGAGAAGGAAAAATTTGTGTGACAGCGGCTCGAGAAACACTCGAGTGAGCGTTAGCTTTATCCAA
>OAMR01001054.1:160572-174013 GCA_900205405.1 Echinochloa crus-galli
CTGATGTTTACACGAGCAACATTCGAATCGATTCTTTTCTCTATCAGGCGAAAATGCAGCTTAATTTTCGCCTGGATATTGTTTAGTTTAAATTTTAACATAATATGTGATGAAGATGAACATCGTCCGAATTTGCTCAAAGTTGAAGTGGAGATATGAGACGAGAGTGGCTTCAGTGAACTTATTTCACATTCGAAAAACCCAAACCCCACTTGCTTCCGTTTCCCTCGCCCCCCTCCTCCCGCCTCCGCCTCCGCCTCCGCCGCCGCGCCAGATGCGCCTCCTCGCCGCGGCGGCGAGAGCGAGGCAACCCAATACAACGCAGCGTCTTCTCGTCGCCCTCCACCTCCTCTTCTCCACCTCCTCCTACGATCCAACCGCGCAGTTCCTCCATCCGGACAACCGCCGCGTCCTCTCGCTGCCGGCGTCGCTCCGACATGACGCCCTCCTCGCGCTCGTGCGCCTTCTCCAGACCTCCCCGCAATGCCACCTCGCGCTTCACACCGCCACCGCCCCACGCTCCTCTGGCTCCCCCTCCTCCTCCACCCCGCTCGCCGCTCGCTTCGCCGCCGCCTCCCGCCTCGCGGCGTCGGCGTCCGCGCTCCGCCCCTTCGCCGCGATCCTCCTCGCGGAGCTCCTCCCGGCCGCCTCCACGGACCTCCTCTCCTGGTGCTCCTCCTATGGAGGCACCAGCGGCGGAAGCGCTAGCGCGCGGTACGCTGCGCTTCGGCTCGCGCTCCACGCGTTCCTCGCCGCGGGCATGGCGGCCGAGGCGCTCCACGTGCTCGCGCGCGTCCGCCGATCCGGGAATACGCCCAGCCTCTCCGCGCTGGCGGCATTGCTTCGCCTTTTGTTCCGCGGCGGGGAGGTCCGCGCCGCCTGGAACGTGTTCGAGGAAATGGCCACGAGGGGCCCACGTCCGAGCCTCGCCATCTTCAACGCCATGATCCTCGGGTTCTGCCACAGGGGGATGCTGCGTTTGGCCTCCGGGCTGCTTGGGGTCATGGAAAAGAAGTTCAGTATCATCCCGGACGCGTGCAGCTATAACATCCTCATCAAGGGGCATTGTGTGTTTGGGTGGTCCGGGGACGCCTTCAAGTTGTTTGAAGAAATGTGCGGGTCAGGATGTGAGCCGACGGTCGTGACGTATAACATACTTGTGGATGTTTTGTGCCATGAGGGGAGGATGGCGGAAGCGAGGAGGCTGTTCGATGAGATGGCACAGGTGGGGATCGAAGCAAATACAATCACCTTCAATGTCTTGATTGATGGATATGCAAAGACCGGACGGATGGATGAGGCCAGCACGGCCTACAGGGAGATGAAAGTAAGGGGATTAGTGCCGGATTCCTGTACCTTCAACATTCTAGCTGCTGGAGCATACAAGTTTGGGCATGCTGCCCAGTTACTCCATAATCGTGAAATGTTTGGTTCACATATGTCGGCTGATGGGTTGGATGTGTTGGTCTGTAGGCTTTGTTGGGATGGCAGATTGGATGATGCATGGGAGCTTCTGCGTGGTGCTATTGAGCAGGGTGTTCCAGTTAGTGTTGCTGGATTTAATGCGTTGATCGCTGCTTATAGAAAGGATGGACTCCATGAAGCAGCTTTTCAACTATACAGAATTATGAACAAGTTAGGACTGGCACAGTCTGCACATACTTTTAATTACTTGATAATGGGGCTGTGCAATCAAGGAAGGCTTGATGAGGCGCAGCTAATTTTACAACACATGGTTAGTAAGGGATATTGTCTAAGCACACCATTTACTATCTACTTGGATGCATCCTTCAGAGAGGGCGATGCAGTTGGTGCTTTGAAATGTTGGGACAATATGGAAAATTTTGGTCTGAAGCCTGATTTTATTGCCTTTTCAGCATATGTCAATGGCCTATGCCGATTAGACTACGTGAATGAGGCTTATCAGGCATTTACTGATATGACAACAAGAGGACTTGTACCGAACAATATTACTTACAACTCCATCATATCTGCATTTTGTCGGGCAGGCGATATGGCTGAAGCTTTGAAGTTGCAGCAGAAGATGATGCAGAGTGGCCTTGTTCCTGATGTTTACACGAGCAACATTCTAATCGACGGTTTGTGCAGAGAAGGAAACTTGAAGATGGTGGACAAACTTTTATTGGACATGTGCAGTAATGGTCTAACTCCAGACACAGTGACATACAATACGATAATCAATGCATATTGCAGGGCTCAGGATATGAACGGTGCTATGAATTTCATGAATAAGATGTTTGCAGCTGGTTGTGAACCAGATATTTTCACATATAATATTTGGATGCATAGCCTCTGCAGCAACCATATGTTGAACCAAGCAGGGAAGGTGTTAGATGAGCTTGTTGCTATTGGTTGTCGTCCTAATTCAGTTACATACAATACATTGATGGATGGCATTTGCAGTGATGTTCTTGATCAAGCTATGATACTGACTGGCAGGCTGATTAAGATGGCTTTTCAACCAAACACTATCACACTTAATGTTTTCCTTTCTCATTTCTGCAAGCAAGGATTTGGAAAGAGAGCCCTTATGTGGGCTGAGAAGCTCAGAGAAGATTCCTTTGTTTTTGATGATGCTACTAGAAATATAATTGACTGGGCACGAATGGAAATGGAGAATGATCCCCAGGCTAACAATGTGGACATAGATAGGTGCCTGTTTCTCGAGTTCCTAATGGTCATGACATATGAGACTATGCACAACAGCAGATCCTCAAAGGCTACACATGTGCCTACAGGTAAAGGTTTTGATCCCGCTGGCAGCAACCTGATCAAAACTTTGGATACTGGTTGATAAATGAATTCATAGCCGCATAAGGTATTGGAAAATCTTTTTGGTAGCAATGGTGCCTCTGAGAGGCTACATATCACTACCCATTGCTGTTCAATATGTGCTATCAATCACTTTTGACTGTTTGAGGAATTGGGCATAAAAGATTTTGATGTCATGTACAATCGGGAATTGCCTAATCTCTGGTCTGCTGTTCCAGCATTTCCTTGCTATGAATTTTGGGCGGTGATTGAAGGTTGCATAGGCAGTGACAATTTGCTGTCTTCTGCCCTCTTCATCTATACAGATAAGGCAATATAGTGAGCATATTGCTGAGTTGGTTCAGAAGCACAATCTTTGTTGTTTCAAGAGAAGGTATGGAACTCTGCCTATATTGTTTTGTAAGTATTCATAACCACGGATGCGCTAATAATTGTTGCTGTACAATATCATGAAACAGAGCACATGGTTTCTAGACAGAAGTTTGGTCCACATGAATTTAATTCTGATACTATCCATGCCAAAACTGAAAGGCCTTAGAAGCGAGCAAGAGGGTATGGCTTACCTTTCCAGTGCATATTTAGCCTTATTAAAAAATGAACTCTGAGAAGGATCGAGAAATCTTGGTGGCAAGAACGAATTGAAGAACTAGAAGGGTAGGTTACTTGGTTAGTGGTAAACTGGTAAACAGAAAGAGTTAGAATTTGTTCCTTTAGTATTCGTCCTAGTGATATCCCTTGGTGTATGCTCTTTGCTGATGATGTGGTGCTAGTTGATGAGAGTAGAGCAGGTGTTAATAGGAAGGTAGAGTTGTGGAGGCATACGTTAGAGTCCAAAGGTTTCTGGTCAGTTTTATTTGCATGCAGGAGTAAAAGAACACGGGCAGAATACAAAGCTTCTTTTTGCCTTGAGGATAACTTGATGTCAAGGTTTTCGATGAGTTGCAACTGGTTTGGAGCAGTAGATTTTTCAATAAGCCGATCAAGCTTCCTCAAGCTATCTGCAGCATCCTTTGTACCTTTTAGTGAAATAAGGTTGGTTGTTGCCACAGCAAGTGATGATGTATCAGCTGACTTCTTGTTTATCATATTCACATAGGTTTGCATAGCTTCTTGAGATTGTCCTTGTAGCTGAAAATATGATGAAGAAAACAAGTTAATATAAATTGGTTGGACATTATGTAAGAAAACTTCTCCAGATTTAGTTACCTGCTGTACATATGCAAGCTGAGCAGATACAGGAGCTAGTTCATATTCAATCTCATCTTCACCATACTCTTCCACCATAAGCTCTTCTTTCCCAATTCTGCAGTACAAATAAAAAAATGATATTATATCCAGTTTATTGTTTACGCTTAAAGAATGTCCAATTATGATATACATCTTGCATAATTTCATGAGCTGAGAGGCATCTCCATCAAAAGAATATCTCGGGTCATGAAGGAACATTTTAGCCTTTCTTTGCAAGACATGATAGCCTAATTTCACTATGCAAACAAATGGAAAGTATTAAACTAGTTTAACCATTGAAAAAGCAGAGTTAATATGACACACCATGCACCATCTCTTGGCTTAAAAGAAAGTGTTTACAACAAAATTTTGTGCCTGCACTGGGCTATTATTTCCTTAATCAAAATTTTTAGAACTTATCATTTCTCCAATGATTCTCTGGGAAATACTATACAAGCAATTGTGCTCCATTTCTTCAATTTCAGTTGTAAATCAGACGAATTGAAAGTCCAATATTCAATATGACGTCCCTAAATTTTGGTGCATATATTTATGTTCTTGTCTACAGTCCTACAGATATGCTTGCTAACATTGAGACTGGTTGCTGCAGATACCATGATACGGAGTACACATGATATCATAAGGGAACCACTTGGCATCAAATTGGTAATACCCAAGGTATATTTCTTTAATTTGTATGATGTTCGAATGCATGATTCGATACTAAGTGAACCTCTTTTTTTTTTGTATAGGTTTTGACGCATGAACGTGAGGTTCATCCAGTGTTCATCCAGTGATGCAGGACGGCGCTGGGTTGGGCCTGCTTACCCTGCGAGTGTGTGAGAGGCGTAGCCCATTCAGGCATGTTTGTGCCTTTGGGCTTTGGCTACTAGATTTGTTTGTGGTACATAAGTGGGCCACGTGGCACGGGAGAGTTTCGGTGGACTAGGCCAAATATACAAGAGGCAAAGGTTCGGCTTTCTTCATCACAATGGTAGAGCCACAAACTCCGTGAAGGCCTAGAACAGTAGAACTCGCACAAGCGGCTCTTTTTAGCGAATGGGCTGGTAGTCTAATGATAGGACGGTTCAATGGAGATTTTTCTAGAATTTTCCGGCGCTATGCGTTAAGTGGTAGGCGGCGTTCCCGTCGACAACGAGGTGATGCCGGGTGCTCAGTTCTTCGGAGGTGCTTGTAGGGGTAGGGTTTGCGTACGTGTATTCATAAGGATGAGTGTGCGTGCGTGTGTGAGCGTCTGCGTTATTCTGTGTGATTCTAAAAAAACATATTCCTCTCTACAATCTTAATTTTTGGGTCATGGCTTTCGTTTGCATGAAGAAACTAAATACAAAAATTATAATAACCTGGTACGGAAATTAGTGAGCCATGCAAAATTTCCAAAAAGATTAAAGGCAACAGGTTTTGAAACTAGTAATCAGCAACTTTGGAGTCAAGTCAGCAACTCTTGATGTGTCTAAAACAATATTTACCACACCTAATTAACATTCATAAAAACATGTAAAGCAATAAATTTTTAGGCCTTGGCCAAAATTTTGCAGAACCTGGGAAACAATCTAAACATCTGAAATTGTCTTAAGCAACAATCATCGAAAGACCAATGCTATATTCCAAAAAGGCATGTTCAACAAATTTTATTCAGAAAAAAAAGAAAAGAAATGAAGTGCCTCAATGAAAAAGGATTAATGTAAGGGAGTAAAAATGGTAATAGACTTTAGGACGCCTTTGGGAAACAAAAAAAAATGGAGGATTTGAATCCTATATATGAGTCCCTTTGGAACAAAAGATTGTCCTATACAAATCGTATGGAATGGTTTTCTGGATGGGGATTTTGAAGGAATTCGATTGTCCTATACATTAGCTAGATTGCAGGTTTCAAAATATCACATATACATGAACCCTAGTTTATCCTTGACGTACTGTGGAATTTCACTCAGCATCAGGACAGCGATAGGCCAGTCTCACATTTGCATGTGAATGCACGCTGCGCCACGATCCAAGGACACGCGCGCATTAGTGGGCCGGATCGGACTATAGAAATTAAGCAGCCCTAATTAGTTTTTATCTCCCACTAGGTATATCTAGGTTGATCTGGTCGCCACCTGAAAGTCTTGCTTTCATCAAAGGAACAAGGCTTTATGTGTACACATGAACTTTGGTATATACTAGTAGTTAGATTATTATCAGTTAACAAAATTAGTAGGGTTCAGTTTGTACATGCATATATGGTCAGGTTTCAGAGAAGCACATGTATTATGCCACTAATACATACTACAGCTCACCCATTGATTAGCAAAAGCTAATTAACCGTTCGATGTGCTTGATCGATCTGACATCAATATTATTGTACAAACTAATTAAGCTAGACTAGTACGTATAATCAAACACGTGTTGTACGTTGTAAAAGCTTAAGAATAGAACATCTTTTCTGACGACCGGCCGGACCATCAAGTTGCTGAAATGTATATATGTAGCAATCAAGTAGAGATGATAATAATCGATGATTGCTACGTTTAATTATTACTATATATACTAGATTTGTTACAAGCAGCCAATTCTGTCACGTACTATTGCTCTATGACGTACACAGGGCAGGACCCACCGCGCGCAGCGAATGATCGAAACAGCCTGTCCATTATTTACACACAAGCATGTTTTAATTTTGATTCATCCTTTTGAAATTGGAGCTCGAGCATCCATTTACTATTCATATTTTAATTTAATATATGTGCTCTAATTTTTCACCCATTTGAAGATCAGAAGATGCAGCTAAACTAACCATCCATCGATCTGTCCGAGCAGCAAAGCTTCTAGCTTGCAGTTCGTTTATGAGCTCTTTATTTTGCCTGCTATAACATGTGATGGAGGGATATACAGTATATAGCAGTCAACAGTACTATACTACTCATCTTTTTTAGAACGTGCCCGAACACGTATTTCATTGAGAGGGCTCATCGGTTGTCAAAGAATATTGATGTTGGACACACTGCACCTGCGGGCAACTGATCAGCAAGGCACCTCAGTTCTTGCGCATGCAGTCATTTTTCTTCTTATTAGTGGAAGGGAAGGGATTAAGATGCACTGTTGTGTGAAAAGAAATTACATACTGGATCGTGATGCCAACGTCAGGTAAGCCCGTCATGCTTGCCAACGTAATTACACAAAGAAGGAGAATGAAAGAGGTAGTTGACGGTGCAAGCTAGTCCACAACGACGACTGAAACGACTCGCGACCTGACGACGACACGCCCGCCCCCAACAGCATGCATATCCTCACTAGATTTGCACTGCACCCTTTTCCCCATTCTTAATTTCACCATGTTGTCTTTCCACACGCAGACCATTATACAATTTGTAGCGCGTACACTTTGCTGCTTTAATTTTCTGTCTGATGAGGCTGTTGAGTGGTACAGCACTCATGTACCTTCCGTGCAGCTGATGATTCGATTCAACTCTCGTGATTATTTGCTTTGATTTCCCTCCCGGAAAGCATGGGTACTATATGTTTAAGAAGTTATATGTCACCCATATAAACTATTATCCTATGCTTATCACTTCATCTTGGCCCACTAACATTGACAAAAACGCAATAATCCCACAAGATATTCCCCATGATCTGGACTCTGGAGCAGCAGCAGCAGCTAGAAGCTCATCTGACTCTGACTCCCTGCTTGTCTGCATGCATGCGCAGGGGTTGGCGTGCAAGTATTAGTTGCCACGTACGTTTTGTTTCTGGGTTCAGATTTTGGTTTCTTCTTCTCCCCTTTGGCGTCAACTCTGTCAGGGAATTAACCTCTGGCTAGTTTATGACCGAACTCGTATTTGTGCACGTAGCAATATAACTAACGCAGCAAAGAAATTAATATAAAACGGTTCCGAGCTTCATTCGAAGCATCTTCTTGGATTAGTGCCCCGATCCCACACACCTTCAGTTAACTTATAGTATAGTTAGTGAGGTACGTAGACCGGCTCCTGGACTACAAATAAAAGCTGCTTATGTATCACCTGTCGAATTACGTACACGCGCTATCTCGTCCACTGAAAGTTAGACCGACCTTAACGCATATAAAACCCAGCAGGTGCCGAGCTCGGTATCCAGCAAGCAGCAGCAACAATTATTTGTAGCTGCCAGCATCAGATGAGTAGTAACACTACAGTGATGATGGCTTGTTGTGTGGCGGATGATCGCGAGCGCGCGGTGAAGGAGGTGGCGCAGGTGTATGAGCGCATCAAGATCCAGCAGCCCCTCCTCCTCCTCCTCCTCCACTGCTCATCGCCGTCGACGGCGAGCCATCAGCTGCAGGTGGCGCAGAGCCTCCTCGGCGACGCCCTCCGAGCACTCAACGTCGCCCTCTCCGTCATCAACCAACCTCTTGCTGCTTCTGCTGATGGTGCTCCGAGAAGAAGCATCGTCAAAGCTGAGCCTCAACGACTCTCGCCGTCCAGCCCAGCATCTGCCGATTCCCAAGCAACAACAGATCAGACCACGCCGAGAAGAGCTAAAAAACGAAGGTGAGTCTCGATCGAGAGCATGCACATCAGTAATCTATATCTAGCTATTCGATGTGTAACTGCGCGTGTATGTAAGCTCTTCGCTGACCGTTGCATTCGACTGAACTATCTGCATGTTTGCAGATCATCAGTACTGGAAGAAGGGCATCAAAAGTTGTCATGGGTCGACTTTACCACCGTGCCTTACGAGGACGGCTACGAGTGGAGGAAATATGGCGAGAAGAAGATCAACGGCACAGCCTACACGAGGAGCTACTTCAGGTGCACCTACAAGGATGACACCTGTTGCATCGCCACAAAGCACATCCAGCAGATGAATAGCAGCAATGACGACCCTCCCTTGTTCCAAGTCACCTACAACAACAAGCATACCTGCAACAACACCTGCACTACTGCTACCACAGCTGCCAACAGCAGCGAGGGAGTGATGACGATCAATAATCCTGACGATCTAAATGGCCATGCCGCCATGATGGTCAAGCAAGAGCCACCTGCAGTGCTGCCTCCTCTCATCGAGGCTTCTGCCCTTCCTTTCGATCAAACGTTGCCGTTCCAACAAGAGCCGTTGTTGTTTCCTGTCAGTAGTATCCCGCAGCAGCTCGAAAGAGATTGTCATGGCAATATATATCCCGTCCATAGTTCTTGCATCTCCGGCGAGTCCTTTGAAGACATGGGGCGGACGATGGCGGCAGAGGAAGCATCAGCTGAAGACGATCCTTTCTTCGATTTTGAGCTTCTTCGCTTCCTGTGCAACAGCTTCAGGGAATACTAGCTACCACCTACACGAGATGTGCTGACTGATGATCTTACTACTAGCAGTATAGTGTAATTATGAAAATGATTTTTAACAATACAAGACAAATAATAAAGTACTGAACGTATTATAGACTAAAACAAAGACGAAAGGCCAAGAGATCAAATCTAGTGAAGGATCCGCGTTGCCTGTGATTGGTGTTAAGTTGCAACTTTGACCGCCGCGCGTAAGCATGACAAACACCATATGATGTCAAAGTTAAGCATCACTCCTGACGTCAAAATTGCGAAATTGTTACAACTTGCATCCATGTCTGAATCAAGGTGGGCCAGCTACAAGTTCCAGAGGGGCTGAGTAAGAAATGAGCTGAGCTAGTCGATCAAATGATAGACCTAAAATTTAATTTTTGTGTGACCTTATTTATATATAAACTTAAGGAGTTTCGAAAGATTTTTAGGCCCCTATCTACGTACATCATTCCTTCCATTGCGCACTAAGTAACAAAAACTTTATATCTATGCAAACAGTATGTGATAAATCAAAACCTAAAATTATTAGGTTTTCGCTTTGAAACAATCAAATTTTCCTTAAATACTACACATGAATTGTTCTTCTTGAAACTCACACTTTGCGTCTAAAATCCTATATATACTCCCAGGTACAAGAATTTATTAGTCATCATATACATATGGACTAGCATTGTGAAACGGATATTCCTCCATGAACATATACATTATATTGCAGAATGGAATTCTTTACGCAAAACACATACTTCAAAGTATATATAAGTTCTTTCTCCTTCTAAGTTATGATATCTTGTATTTCTTTTTGTTAGCTTTTTGGACCATTGGCTCCGGCCAGATTTAACTGGCTTATTTCTAGCATTCAATTAATATTTGTCCACATATGTATTCATGGATATTTTTGTGTCATATATACACCTTGGTGACTGCCGTTTCTATGGTTTTAAGAAATCAATATTAGCACCTTCCACATTATGGCATGGATCGATTAGCTAAAAGGATTGCACTTCTTTTATAGGGAATTTTGTACACCTAATAATAGTCGTTCAGTATGCTCTCAGCAACTTTGTACTATTAATAGGTGTGTCCAACTCCAAGGTATAATCTACTGACGATTTTGATTATAACAGGAATTAAGCATGCATAGAAACGAGGGAAGCGTCTGGACAGATCGAAGTGGCTAAAGATAGATAGTGGCCAATATATTTCTGTCGACTGCCGTATAGTTTCACGCTGTGTGCGCATATGGAATGCAATTAGCTTCAGCGAGTGGATTAGTAAACCCACACGGGCAATAGTACTACACCACTCCTGAATTTTCGTTTTCTATGTGTGTGTGTGTACTGATTATTGAAAGCAACCGTATAATAAGAGAATGGCACTACGTACTGATACATTATATATATTATTGTTACAGCCACATGCGCGCGCAATCTATCTGGAAACAATAAAGTAGAGAGTATAGTATATATACGGTGGCTTTCGGTAGTCATCGATCCACAGTTCCACACAACGACGCAAGGGGGCAATAATATATATAAATCACATGATCATCGTACACTTTAGTATATATATTATCTTTACATTGATAAGAATATATCATCGCCCTGTGCCGCGCCTTTTGGCAAAGATTACACCGCACCAATGCATACATGTGAACCGTATGTACCACCATAAACATTATTCTATATAACACTGTTCAGGTCTTCAGCTGCGGCACTCCCGGCAAAGCATCATTCTCGATCACACTCACGTGTGAACGCACGCTGCATGCGCCACGAAGAAGAGCGCGCGCGCGCACACACACTAGTGTCTCGTACGTGGACAGAAGACCTAATTATATATTATAGTTTATCTCTCACGCAGATAGATCAATGTCCAAATCAGTTAGACACTCCACCTGAAAGATTTTGCTTTCGTCAAAGGACCAGAATAGAAACAGCTAACTTTGGGTGTCACGCGTACTCATGAAATTTTGGTTTCCAATTATATACAGCTTGGAGAGTCTCATTTGCCAATCCATGTGGTGAGTTGTTCCCTGCTAAAAACTGTGGAGAGAGTTGTTTGGTCGAGTTAGTTAGGTCCTACTCATGATCATTTTTTTTTGCCAAGCTTGGACGATCATTTTTTTTCTTTTTTGTGGCAGCAGTGCTCCTGCTCGCTTTCAGCAACACACAGAAAAACTTGACAGGCAAACAAACTGAAACTTAAGTTCAGTTTTAAATATATGAAACCAATGCAAAACGGCCATGGTGCCATGCATGTGTTCAACGGTTCAACTGAATCTGCAGGGAAGAAGGTACATCAGTGTGTCGTTACTGCTCGGCCTCTTTAGGGCCGGGAGAGTAAAGTCACACCCTATACTATATGCACTGCGCGTGTGGAAAAGAAGTGCACAAATTAGAAAGGGACCAAGAACAACTAACAGTAAAGAATGGGAAAAGATGAACCATCAACAATATGTTATATATCGGTCACTATCTGTCTTTTGCTTACGTTGGCATGCTGATGATTTTGTTGTGGCATTGGCATAACTTTCCTCCAATGCAATATCCATCTCAATCCTTTGTAGCAAGAAAGAAAAAAAATGAGGCGATTTAGCAGTATTTAATTGTTAAAAAAGGTGCGAGCAGGAACGCAGTGCAACACCACCCTATTTTCTCCAAGTGTAAATTCTGATGACAGCCGTTAATTTGTTGCGGTCGTTGGTTCCGTTGTGCAGGTTTTACATGTATAGGAGCCATCCACTACTTGACTGCTTACGCGTCGTCAACTCTGAGAAGGAAAACCTTTGATTATGACTCAACTTCGTTCGTCTCTACAAACGTGCAGCAATAGCCAGTTGCAGATAAAAGATTCAAAGCTTCCAATTCAAGCATCTTCTAGGTGGATGAGTGTCCAGATTGAGCCCACTGCACGCACCATCAGTGAAGCATAGCATTAGTTTTGCTGAGGTCACCTGCTGCTCCATCCTCGATCGATACTATGTACTACCAGCTGCTTCTGCGTCACATATCCAATTCTACGCGCTCTCTCTTCTCTAGTCTAGTCCATGTACGTCCAACCAAATTCAGACCACACGCACATACTTCAGACCACCATTATTTGGAGTATATAAGGACGCGCCGAGCCTGATACAGCCAGCAGTCAGTCACCAGTTGCATCCCAATTATACGATGGCTCATGTGCCGGATTATGAGGGCGCATTAAGGGAGGTAGCTCAAGCGTACGAGCACATCAAGATCCAGCAGCCTCTCCTCCTCCTTCACTACTCCTCGCAGCTGGCGCAGAACCTCCTCAGCGAGGCGCTACGAGCTCTCAACATCGCCCTCTCCGTCATGAACCAGCAACCTGCTTCTGCTGTTTCAGTGACAAAAAAACAAATCATCAAAGCTGCCGAGGCCAAACTTTCATCGCCCAGCCCTGCAGCAGCAGAAGATTCGAGCGCAACGACGACAAGCACGGCGAGAAGAGGCAAAAGGAGGAGGTATGTACGCTTGTGATGATCTACACCTGCTAGGCTACTACACAGAGTAGCTGGCAAATCATCTAACCGTCGAAGAGTGATTGTACCTAATTTGATTTCCACTGTATATTCCAGATCGTCAGTGATCGAAGGGAAAAACTCATCGTCATGGGTTAACTTGACCTCTATGCCTTATGAGGACGGCTATGACTGGAGAAAATATGGAGAAAAGAAGATCAATGGCACCACCTACACAAGGAGCTACTTCAGGTGCACCTACAAGGATGACACTGGTTGCATGGCTACAAAGCACATCCAGCAGAAGGACAACAATGACCCACCCATGTTCCAAGTCACCTACAACAACGACCACACTTGCAACTGCAATACCACAACTGCTAAGAGAAACAACAGCAACAATAATCTTCCAGTTCTAGGCTACTTTAACAGTGAAGAAGGAGCGATCAATCCTCCAAATAATGGTGGCCATACTTCCATCGTCAAGCAAGAAGAACCACAGCAACTACTGCCTCCGCTAGCTGAAAGTTGTGCCGCCCTTCCTTCGGATCAAACAACGTTTCAGGGGCCACATCATGCTAACCAACTAGTCTATGTTACTGCTACTTTGAGTGCACATCATCATGCCGGT
>OAMR01001054.1:195313-208984 GCA_900205405.1 Echinochloa crus-galli
TTAATGGCTATTGCAAAGCTGGAAGGGTTGATGATGGGTTGAGTCTTTTCACAGAAATGTTGCGTAAGGGAATCAAGCCCTCAACTATCATGTGCAACATCTTACTGGATGGGTTATTTCAGGCTGGTAGAACAGTTTCTGCAAAACAAAGATTCCATGAAATGATGGAGAGTGGAATCTCTGTTGACACTTGTACATACAACATAGTTCTTAATGGACTTTGCAAAAACAATTGTTCTGATGAAGAACTCACCCTCTTCAAAAAATTATGTGCAATGAAGATTAAGATTGACATCATAACGATTAGTATTATGATTACTGTATTGTTCAAAACTAGGAGATCTGAAGAAGCTAAGGATCTGTTTGCTTCTATCCCAGCAAGTGGGCTGGTGCCTTCTATTGAGACTTATAGTTTAATGATGAAAAATCTTATTAAAGAAGGTTCCCTGGAAGAGGCAGATGATATGTTTTCATCTATGGAGAATGCTGGTTGTGATCCCAACTCTCGACTGCTGAATCATGTGGTCAGGCTGTTGCTGGAGAAACATGAGATAGTCAGGGCCGGAATTTATCTATCTAAAATTGATGAGAGGAACTTTTCGCTTGATGATTCTACCACAATGGTGTTGGTCGATCTCTTCTCAAGCGGGGGAACATGCCAGGAGCACATTAGATATCTCCCCGAAAAGTATCATATTCTTGAAGGAGCAGGTCCCAGTTAATATGTTGCATGGGAGCTTAGATCATCACAAAATTCTCTTGGCTTGACTTGTTTGTACGTGGAAATTACCTGCACGCTAATAATCACTTAGATGTGAGGTTTTCTTTTTCTGTAACCAGATCAAGGTGTAACCACACTGACTGCATCCTGTGGAGAGTGAGATAATTAAAGATTTCCGATAGGAAAGGTATAGACTTGTGCTTTCCCACATCAGGCACAATGAATATTTTTGGAGTCTGTTCTATCTTTCACCTGCCACAAATAGGCCATACATACATGATCTTACTAGAAACAGTTTGATTGCTTCGTTTGCATGTATTTTTTTTTCAGATTTCCTTCCCGGTGACCCGCTTGATGCAAATATGAAGTTGCTTTTGATTCGACAAACTTAATGCTATTTTGGGGTGTTTGATGTTACATAGCATGTTCATTCAGCACATGACACGGTGTTGATGTTGAACGCCATGCCCTGCGCCTGCAAGCGATTCCCGTCAGTCAGCAGAGACGACGCCCTTCTTGCATTAGGCCGGAGGCTGAGGCCCCTTTGATTTATGGCACTAAAGGTCACGGAAGAAGCAGAGCAATGATCAGAACGGCGGCGGCGCTCCGGCGAACCCGACACAGAGCAGCCAGTCGGGGGTTCTCACATTTACTTTTCTCTTTCAGATCCAGTGATGGCTTGCTGGACCAGAGCCCTATCATGCATTTGCTGCATATAGCATATTCGTGTGTTGCTATGAATTGTCTTGCTTTTCTGTAGAGCGTTGAGTTGATGAGGCTAGGGGACTGCACATCTGGAAGTCTGTCCTCTGGTGGTACAGGGCTTGTCCTTTCCCCCCTAGGTTGTGGTCCACGCTTTCTCAGGGTAGTGTTTTGAGTAATTGCAAACATATCTCAGTTAAGCGTCAAATTGAGAAACAATCTCGAAATGATATTGTGCCAGAAATCCTCGAGCTTCACTAATTTGAAGGTCACAAAACAAACTACTATATCAGCCTATATCAGAGCATTAATGGAAAATGGTTCTGATCTTCAATTAGAACTTTTCTGTTGAAATAGAGTGCAAAATTTCTGTCTATATACCCTTGCAGGTTCTTTTATGTGTCAAACGCCTGTATGTAAACTTTCAGTCATGCTTTTGTTTTGATTGTCAGTTACTTTAGCTGTGATGGTAAAATGTCCAACTTAAATGATGCCTAATGTTTACCCTCAAGATGCCTGTGGCTTGGAAAAACCTGCAGCCGAGGAAAACTTTCTATGCAAGCACTAGTAGCAAGAATCCACATGCAACGGAAATATAAATTTCCTTGGGGCAAAAGATACATAGCATTCGTACATGTGAATGGGACTAAAATAGCCGAACAAAAAACTAGCGCTCCCTTGAAATCCAAAATCCTCTTCAACCCTTATGCTCTGCTCATATACTGTCCGGTTCTTGCATTTGTTGTACTCAGGCAAAAATGGAGCAACAGAATCAGGCTGGGGCTTCTTGTGGGTAATCTTCTTCGGCCTTCTGGTGGCAGGAATTGCAGGATATGCAGTGTACAAGTACAGGATCCGGGTAAGATATGAGCACATACATCTGTTGATATATTTAGGTTTGTTATCTTTCAATAACTCTAGGGTGGCATCTAATTCTAGTTTTTTTCATGGCCTGTGCCTACAGATGTATATGGACTCAGAGATCCGTGCCATCATGGCTCAGTACATGCCCCTGGACAACCAAGGAGATGTTCAGAGTCATTCTCACCATATTGAGATGTAAGGAGGATGCAGACTATGAGAAGAAACCGAAACTTGATCCAGCTTAAATACACTTGGGGAGTTAGATGTGCATAACTGTAACGACCTCCTGTCTAGCATGCAAAGCGAGATCCTCCTGTAAATTTCTTGACCGTTTTGTATATGTGATTTCTGGTTTAGGCTTAGGCTGTACCATACATGTCTTATTTAGTAATAATTGCCATCTCTTCTTTTAGTACCAATGAAGGAGATGGCAGACAGGCATGACTGGTGTTCAGTCATGTTTGTGATCTCTGGTCAGTGGTAGAGGGATTTGAGTGACAACAAAAAAGAAAAGTGTGCCATGCGTCCATTGTTTGAGTCCTGATAGCTATCCACTGAATGAGAAATTGTGTGTTTTAAGAGCAAGGGACTGGAGCCATATGTGTTGTGATTAGGGATGAAAGCGGATCGGATCGGAGCGGATAATACCTTTACCATATCCTTATCCAACTTTTTTTTGTCGGATGCGGAGCGGAGCGGATATTACCCGAATACGGTTATGGATACGGATGTTTTCGGACATCGGAGATGGTGTGGAAGCGGATCGGAGTCGGTGTGAAAGCGGATTAATAGACGGATAGTACATACTTTTGTGTAACTTTTTATAATGGTGGATATTTTCTAACGAAAACTACAAAGAAATAATATAACGTGAAAAATACTCCCCTTTGTTGTTTACGACACAGCTAAAGTAACCTTAACAATTGACAGTTGTACTTCACGCTTCACCGATATATTTTTGTGTGATATATATACCTGAGGGTTTGTAGGCTCTAAAATATTATGTATATATGTGTATTGGGCTTAAATTTTAGTATAGTAGGCTCACAAAAGTAATCGGATATCCTATTATAAGCTTCGGATAATCCGCGATCAATTATCGGATAATCCATATCCATCGGATTTCACTAAAACCATATCCTACTCCGCATCCATACATAATCGGATTCGGATTATCTATATCCGTGCGGATATCCAAAACTCTTCTCCATATCATTAAATTTCGGTTTCGGATCGGATCGGACGCGGAAATTATCCACACCACTTTCATTCCTAGTTGTGATACTTGGAGGCTTGTGTCTAACAGAGCCGTATTGCTCCGTGTAAAACATATATGATTTGGCTTCGACTGGTTAGTTGAATTCCGCATCGCCTTGGAACAGCACCTTGCCACCTTGGCACATGTGCATTGAAATATGAGATCGGCAGGGCTGACGGTAAATTTATTCTTTAAGCTGTACGCTACGCTGCTGAATTGGATTTCGGTTCTCATACTCAAAGCCTCTATCTAAAGCATGTTGCCTCAGTTATAATTATTGTTGGCTTAGTGATGACAACTTTAGAAAGATATGGAAGGGAAGCTGCTGTCATGTATTTGGTCAGAATGCATATTTTGTTATACCTTTGGAATGCAATTTGAAAAGAAAACAAAAATCATTGGTAGCCATAAGTGTTCTAATACTCATGTTCTTGGATCACAGTTAATCAGCTATAATCAGGAGTTTGAGATATAAGATTATGAACTGAAAGTTCTGAACATAATGTTCCCGTTTGTCTGTAGCAAGAATCCACATGCAACGGAAATATAAATTTCCTTGGGGCAAAAGATACATAGCATTCGTACATGTGAATGGGACTAAAATAGCCGAACAAAAAACTAGCGCTCCCTTGAAATCCAAAATCCTCTTCAACCCTTATGCTCTGCTCATATACTGTCCGGTTCTTGAATCAACTAGGATGTCATCGCCTGTGTTCACAAAAGAGGGAACCGTGACAACAGCTCCAGTTTCCAGGGTTGCTGGCTTTGTTCCTCCTACAAAATACAGTAACAATATGATTCCAGTTACGGTGATGCCAAGTTCCATCAGAAAAGAAATGTCCGACATAATATTGTCCCCCTTCGGTCCTTCACAACTAGATTGTATGAGGTTACTTTGGTTAAAAACATCTTGGTTAACCAATTGCAGGTACTTCTTGCAGAAGCATACTGGATATTACAGAATTCTGTACCTTGCACACTGTCACTTGCCCCAGGGTCAGTATCAGTCACAGTCAGCCTCACGGTGATGGGCAGATCGAAATCAATGATCTATAAAATTATCACAGTTAATGGAAAGCATATTTTACTGCATAAGAACATATCATACTATCATCTAGCATAAAAGTCCCCTGGTTCTATAGAAAACTATGAGAATGTAATTCATTAGTCAGTTGAATGGCAAATAATCTGAAAAACAAAATTAGAAATACCTTCCCATTCCAGTACAACAAATTGCAGTCCATTCCCTCTTTCAGCCACTTTTGCTTGTCGCCGACATCTGCTTCATTTAACCGACTTTCTTCAAATGTTGTCTGCAAAGGGAAATTAACAAGAGCATTGTAAGATATTAATGAAACTGTTTACATATATCAGGATCTTAAGTCTGAATTTGTAAAGGGATTCAAAAAGTTGCTAGTTTACATTCAGACATCAAGCTTTCCAGGAAGACAAAAACAAAACCATTTTTCTCCAGTATAATGTACAAAAGATGATCTAAGAAAAGGGTGCCTTGGGGTGTTGAAGTGGGACAAATTCTGGAGGAAACTGAAAGGGGGTGGTAAGTGGTTGGTAACTGCAATACCCTCACTTGGTCCAAGGTGAGGAGCTGCCCTTTGTAATTGGACCATCTATTTTCCTCTTAATACAAAGATACGCAGCTCTCCTACGTGTTCGAGAAAAAAAAACTGCAATACCATTCCTAGGATCCTAGGAAATCATCTAGGTGCCGTTTGGTTCGGCCGTTTTGCACCGTGATCTGTTTACAGGGGCATCGCATACCATTGCTTAGTGTTTGTTTGAACAACAGCGCAATCAGGTCGCGGTGGGATCTGTTACCATCCAGTGCAAAGGCAATACGCCCTCCTTCCAGCGTTAACGTTAACAGAAGCCATCTATCTCGACTGTAACGTACGATGATTTTCCTACGACAGCGAACCAGCGAGCCCCCTTCGTCTCTCGTCCACCGGCGAGCGAGCCTCTGTTCCCGTTACAGTGCTGGAGCCAAACAAAGCCGGTCTTCTGTTACATTATCATCGTTATCGGTGTTTTTGTCACTGTCCCGATGACGTATACTGACTCAGAAGGCGGGACTTCAAGGAAGGCACCAACAGCTCGGCCCAAAGGAAGCAGGCTCCGTCGGCCCAACACCAGATACGGCGGCCCAGAATGGATAGCGTGAGAGAGTAGATAGTTATTTACACTGTTCTTCTTCTTTGTGAAGGCATGGTTGAACTTGTAATTGATTAGAACTTGGCCGGCCTCGCCGGAGGAATTGGCGGCGGAATCTTTCCGTCGAGGTGTATCCGTCCAGTTATCGTGAAATCGAACCATATTACCTATATCTGAGATCCTGTATCTTACAGTTTTCCATTTACGTTTACGTTTCCATTACAAATTCGGAACCAAACAACTCGCTAAATATAAAGCTCACTTCTGAGTTATAACAACCAATTCCATGAGGAAAATTCGAAAAACATAAAGCAAGGTGGCTTACAGTGACAGGCATTTTTACTAATTATTTGGGTGAAAAGTGAAGTATATACCAGATCCATGAACACAAACTGGGAGCCATCCTTGTATGTAAATTGTTTGGTTTCCTTTGAAAGGGATGGTTCCTGTAGCTGAAAGTAAAATAAAGAAGAGACTATTAGTCGTTGCATAACTGAAAAAAATTAGGAAGAGGCCATGAACATCATGGATTGATGGAGCAAAAGCAATCCACGGTAGGCCAAAGATACAGGATGCATAATTCCAGAAAATAAGAAAACCAAGAGTTTTGTTAATTAAGCTAAATCATGTACCAGCAGTTTTTCAAGGAAAAAAGAAAGATGTGCACACAGCCACTGAGGTGGGAAAGCAGAAGAAACGTTAAAATTGTGGCCATAATCTGAAGATGTGAGTTAGAGGCGAGATTACCGTACTTCCAGCTCGAAAGGTTTTCTCAACTGTGTTGCCGGTGACATAATTGCGCATTCTTGTCCTGACAAAAGCAGCACCTTTTCCAGGCTTGACGTGGAGAAACTCTGTTGTTGGATGTTGAGGAGGAATTATATATATTTCCCATAACAACGATAGGGATTGCATGGCAGCTGCTAATGCTACATATACTCTAGACAGATTTGTGTTTACAAAGGAAGCACCCTTTTCCCTCAACGAATTTTAGTGCTAAGCAAACAAATCACTAATTCTCAGGAAACGAGGTACATGTACATGGATTTGACAGATTATGCTAGTAAAGTATGTTGATTGTTGCGTATCCTTCAAGAGCAATTGAGGAAGAATTGCAAGAGATAATGTACCGCATTGACACTGTCTGGTCTAGAAAGAAATGCGCTAGTGCCTAGTGAGAAATGTTTGTCACCTAGAACTTTCCATGGCGCGCCGTCGACCTCAATGTTGGTGCCAACCCTGATGTCATTGCTGGAGAGCGCATAAACCCCTGCAAATAAGCAAGAAACAAAAGTAAAACATTGGGTGCTCTGAATTCTGAAACAATAGCAGAAGAAATGGTGTGGGTTGAGAGGGGAGCAGAGCAGTTACTTACGGGTGAAGAAGCGGCGGGGGGCGGACCAGGACGAGGGCAGACGACGGAGCTGGAGGGAGGTGGTGGCTGCCGGGACGCCGCTGCGGTGATGGTGGCAGGTGGGGCCGGCGGCGAGGTGGCGAAGAGAGGCCGCCATTCCTTGCTGCTTCCTCCGCAGGTGACTGGTGGATGTTGTGATAAGGAAGGAAGGAGGCTGTGCCCCCTGTCGCTGGCAATGGCAAGCAAGTTGGAGCGAGGATTGGGCCAGCCCGTAATCAGCCCATTACACTTGTAGCCCACCATCGTCGTCGTATCATAGGGCCCAAAGTTCTCTTTGCTGGGAATTTCTGATTTCTGAGCATCAAGCAAGGAAGTGCGGACAGAGAGATGTGGAACGGCCTGGATCCTTTCTCCCGGCCAGCAACCTCAACTTCCGAGGCTCCGAGCCATACAAGTTTGGAGCTGTGATGAGTTGATGACTATACAATTGAAAGGTAACCCCTCTGTTTCAAGTTATTTGGCCCTAAAAGAAATACAAGTTATTTAGTCTTATATTTTAAATCATTCTTCTATTTTTGACAAGTTTATGGAAAAATTATGTAAATGTCTACAATGCCAAACTTATTTTTTTATTACACCATGTAATATATATCTGTCGTATATTTATTTGATATTAAAAATATCAATATATGATTTGGTGAAAATATTTATTAGCTAGTAGCAGTGGTGATGGGAGATTGCGGCAATAGAGGATGAACCTAGGACTAAGATGCCAACAAAGTGAAAAAAAAAGGTTGTCGAGTGTGTAAGGATGAAAAGATGGGGGCATCCAATACGAGGAAAGAAGATAGACCTGCCATCGTTATTTTCTCATGTTTCTTGTTTTCATTTGAAATAAGCAAGAACAAGAGTACAAGAATTAATATTCATTTGCCGGTCAATAATCAAGGTCAAAACACATGTATCCACATGAATGGACTTGTTGAAAGCCCTTCCTCCGGAAATTCCACGTGTGTGTGGATGGACGACAACTCAATTGCAAAACTTCACTTTTTTTTTTCTTACGAATCTCCTGACAAACTAATTCGTTGATCGATGTACCCAGTCGAACCAATCCGTGTGGCCGGCCATTTTAGTTTAGCTATTCATTTCTCCTTGTAGTATCGGAGAGGAGGATATGTTGCAGGCCGGCCAGAGCATCCATACAAACCAAAAACTAAACTGCAGGCCGTGCGTTTTATTTTTGCCGGCCCCTTGAGAAGAACTCAAAAGAGAAGTGTCAGCTTTAGCTCAACCAGTAGTTGTGTTTAGTTTTATCTGGAGAAAAGGACGAGGACGACATGCCGGCGTTTCAATTTCTTTCAGCAAGCATTGAACTGCAAAAACAGAGCTCCAGTCAAATCTCAAATAATAATGCATACTCTATCAGAGTCTCAAAAGTATTTCAACCAACATTTATGCATGTGCAAGTACCAGAGCTTGACTTTTGTCATCACAGCATGCAGGCAGGCCAAAGGAGAGAGAGTTGAAGAGTTGTTGTTAGCCACAGCATACACCAACCACAACGCACTCAATTGGCCCGTTGTAGGTTAGGTTTGGGTCCAAGTCGACTCGCAGCAGGACAGCCATCCTTGTTTCCCAGCCTCTCCTCCTACCTAACTCGATCAGGTACGTACACGTGCTTGCAACTTGCAATCCAAAGCAATACGCATGCTCACACACTCTTTTAGTTGCCTGCCTCTTCCTCCAAATATCCCATCCCCTCGGGTACATATATATAGTCTCTCCCTGAACAACCACAGCAAGCTCAAGCCGTTTTAACTCAACAATCAGCTTATTTATTATCCGATCCTTCAATTCCCTCACTCGTCACCACTCTCCAAGGCAAAAGTAAGTTGATCTCGATCATATATTTCCATTGTTTCACCATTCTCCATCCTGTATTATAACCGTATCGCGCGATCATATCGCTCTCGATCCGCTGCCCAAGAGCAACCTTATGATGAACAAGTTGAAGGATCTCGGGCACAAATAAACTGGCAATGTATAGCATTTCGTATTTCTTGTACTACCGATCGATCGACTAATAACCTGTTCCCAGCTGGTAAACTGACTTTGCATGTGCATATATGGATCCAATTGCCATGTTGTAACGCATCTGCCACAGTTCGATTTTTCTTCCTGGACTTGACGAATAGCTGTGGAGCGACATCCTCGCGACCGCCTCGTCGCCGCCGACTGCTACGACGACGACGAGGAGGAGACGCTCGACAAGGTCACCGACTTCTTCCAGGCCAAGTACTTCAAGCCGGGCTCCGTCATCACCTTCCACTTCCCGGCCACGCCTGGTCCTGCCGAGATATCGTTCGCGACGGAGGGCAAGGGCGAAGCCAAGATGAGCGTGGAGAACGGCAACGTCGCCGGGATGATCCAGAAGTGGTACCTCGGCGGCGACTCCGCGGTGTCTCCGACCACCGTCCGGAGCCTCGCCGATCGCTTCGCAACGCTGCTCTCAGCATGATGATTACTATCTGATTAATTTGCTGCTGATGCAAGGCCTGCTCAGCTGATTTTCTTCAGGCTTGGTAGTTGTGATATTCGTCGTCAATGCTCTGTCCTCCAATCGTCCTCTCGTCTGTTGCAGCAAATTAAATTGCAAATAATTGAGACTGGTTTTTCAACATACATACGCTGCTGTCAGCATGACAATATTGCTGATGAAAGGGCTCCTCCTGATTTGCTTCTCATGGCATGATTTCTATTCTGATGGCAAAGATTTGTTTAAAGCATGTATTATATTGCCGATTATATATCCTGAATGAACTTCTACAGCCAAAAAAAAAGGCAGTTGCATTATCCTGCAAACTTAGGCCCTCCGCAGTGTGTCGCTAGGATAGGAGTGCGATATTTGTTTTGCTATGTAACTGTGAGGAGAGATGGAGCAACTGTGCAAGACAAGACAGGTTCTAACTTCGTTTTTTATTGCTGTGTGAAGGTCCTGGAGTGATGCCTGGTGATTCCTAACGATGTGGCATTTTTGGAGTGGTGCCCTGTATTCGTGGTGGGCCCCTTTTTTTTTACAAATAGAGATGTTTTGGATATCCTTTTTCCGGCCGTTATGCTAAACTTGAGCTCATTAATTACTATGATAACCAACGCATAGTATCCATTTTCCTACTTGTACTGAATCTTTAGAAAACACAGGGTGACATAGTGAAAGAATACAAAGGCACATGCATCCTTAAAGCATAAAACCGAAGTATGGGGGAACACATCGAAGCACAGAGATGACAAAGCCGTCCATACAAACTTTTAAAAATCATTCTCAATTTCTCCAGCAACACTAATACGCAGATTATCACCTGCAAGTGGTAACAAAATCATCAAAGCACAGAGATGACAAAGCCGTCCATACAAACTTTTAAAAGTCATTCTCAATTTCTCCAGCAACACTAATACGCAGATTATCACCTGCAAGTGGTAACGAAATCATTCACTGGAAGTATTCGCATATGACAAATAGAAATACAACTCTGATGGTCACATTTCACCAAATTACCAGGCATGCCAATACATACCAAATGTACTGGTTGGGACACATACACCTTGTGCGGACTTAGGAAACCGTTCTAGCTGCAGCGACCTAGCCGACCTTGTTGCTAACTAAAATTAAGATAACAGCAATCACCAGGGCCTGTGCAGGACTAACCAAAACCTTCGCAAAGCTTCAACAACATCACTGGCCAGCACCATAAACTAAACTGGGAAAAAGCCAAAGGCTACCTATTTGACTGTAGTCCGGAGGGTTTGCCAGACCATACATCATGCTGTAACACGTATTGTGGTTCTGTATTGACTGACCAAGCTTTCACCGCAGTCCAAGTTTCATCAGGATCTTCAGATAGCCTGGCAACATATATGTAGTTACTCTTTCCTCCCCATCTTTCAGGATTCATGCAAGAAAATGAAGGATTCCTCTTATCAAGGCTAACAAACAGAGCATGATTTTCCAACTTCTCCATCTTCACCCACTTAGCTGGCGACTCTGACAAGTCAAGGTGAAAGACCTCAAACATTCTAGAAAGGTCCTTGTGAGAGTAAAATGAGAGGTCAACCATGAGAAGCATGTCACCACAGGTCACCAACCATGGGTTAACCGGCAAGCATTGGAGACAATTAGATATATTTGGGGAATAGCTTACCGGTTGGTCCAATTTAGTTTTTCTGGGCCCATGGTTATACAAAAAAGTTCATTTTATTTAGTCGTTAATTTTGTTTGATTTTTCTAAATTTTAATTTGAACTTAAGAATATGCTACACCTAGCTAGTATCATCTTTTGCAAGCTATATCTCCTCATGGTATAATCTACCAAAAAGTGGGCCATCCTAATTCCTAAAACATGGGCAAGAAAATGTTTTCTGAGACCTTTCCTAGTTGTTTTTTTTATTTGTATTTGGCGGGAAACAAATGGCTTTTGTGTTGGTTGTGAGCGCGCGCACGAAAATGCTTGACAATATTTCAAGTGATTGTAATCATCTTGTTTAATTTCCAATCACCGTGTTAATAACTGCTTCTTGGTCAAATTCGTTTAACCTCTCTCGCTCATCGGTCATTAATTATGCTGTTTGTGTTTCATCGTGCACGCGCTTATTAGTTATTACGTACAAATTGTAAAGCTGATAATTGGAGATGCGAATTGAAGCAACGAAAGTCATAGTAACGAAGGCACACATGCTGGAGCTAGCATACAAAAAAGAGGTGTATGCATTATATAAGGTACAGGGCATGGTACAAACTCGCGCGCGGTCTCAGACTCTCATCAGGTCGGTCTCCCCTCCCAAGAGGAAGAGGAGTAACAACAGCTAAGAGAGAAACAAGAAAATACGGTACCGTGCACACGCACAAAAGAGCAACAACACAAGAACACGACTCATATCTCTCACAACATGAAGGTTGTACGTACACACTAGCTATCATGCAAGCGCATAACATCAAGTGCACACGACCGCCTAGCTGAGAGATTTTATTCAACAGTGAAGAACGTACTGATGTACGGTGTTATAGATAGATATAAATATGCATGAGATGATGGATGTAAGCGGCGGTGGAGCTGCCTAGATAGGCTGCAGGTTCCGTCCGGCGCGGTCGTCAATTTATTTAGCTCACCCTGCATGAAACAATTTTAATTAATATGCTAGTCATCGATCAGTATATGCACGCATGTATACATATATATAAATAAATAAATGAATTAACACGGTAATAAGTACCTGGAGCAGTCGGTGGAGGTGCTGATGGTGTAGGGGATGCTGACGCCGCACTTGGAGGGGATGCTGGCGGCGTTGCCGGCGTTGAGGCCGGAGATGGACCTGGCGGCGTTCTTGAGGCAGTTGCAGGCGGTGCGCCGGTCGGCGGTGGTGCTGGCCTGGGAGTTGAGGCTCCTGACGCCGCTGCAGCAGCTGGCCGAGGGGCCCGACCCCTGACCGCGGGCGTAGCTGAGGCAGGGCCCGATGGCGGAGCTCACCTGACCGCAGGAGATGGCCGCCTCGGATGTCGTCGCTGCGCCCAGGAGCACCACCGCGGCAACCACGGCGAGCACCACAAGCTGAGCACGAGCCATGGCTCTAGTTAGCAAGCGTGTGGCGAGATCGATGGATGGATGTGGCCGATCGACTGGGAATGAAAGAGTATGCTGGTGAGTGCAAGGTAGTGCTCAGCTCGCTGATGGTGTGAGGAGGGAGTGCAAGGAATGTTGGTCCTTAAATAGACGATCCGAGTAGCTAAGCTCAGCTAGCTTGGTGTCGTGTCGAGCTGAGTGCTGCTGAGTGAATAGTGATACAGTATGATGCTGCCGCCTACACACTGTTACATGCATGTCCATGGCGCTTGTGTGTTGTCGGTCGCGATCGGACGGGAGTTAAGAGCTCGGCAGGAGGTAGTTGGAAGTTGGGGCAGATCGACGATCATATCATAGTCGAGACATCAGCAGCAGCAGGGTGAATTGAATTTAGCGCGGCAGCATATGCATATGCATCCAGAGACCAAGTATTGCTGCAGTTGGAGACCGCATTCATTCAGTGTCGATCAGTGGCCGTTTGGAGTTAGATGTGAGTGATTATCACACAATTAAACATCACTGATAAATACATCTTCCGTCCATCGAGGGAACGAACGAACCTTCCAGTAGTCTTCCCGCAACCCCACCCAGCAACAAAGACACGTATACAGGCAGGAGGTTAGGCGTTGGTAGAGTAGTAATGAATTGTCCAGCAAATTAAATAGGTACCGGCCGGCCCCATATGCCTGGATCTCCATCGATCTGAGATCGATCCATCCCCTCATCATCTGATGATGCACAGTACGTGGATACAAGCACCGACGGTCGCCGAAACTCTGGATGGGCGTGGTTCGGATCGCTCCATTGGATCATCGAACCGAGTCGAAAAAACGAGTCTAATGGAGCATAGGTTCAGTCTAAAGTACGATCCATGGAGGATCGAGTCGATCGAGACTCGCCGCTGGATGAGGCCTGGCGCGCGGGTGGAAGGACGCGGTGGAGGGGATCATGGCGTGGGACACGGCGCAGTGGCAGGTGGAGAAAA
>OAMR01001054.1:215596-238136 GCA_900205405.1 Echinochloa crus-galli
ACATGGCTGCCAATTGAGCATGAAATTTTATACTATTTCTCTAACTAAATCGGTTGTTTCCATCATAATAATTAAATAACTTTATTTGATTGTACCATATGGATAATTATAGATCAAAAGATGGACAAATATCAATAACATAGAGGTATTTTTGGAACTTTGGACCTAGATGACACAGTTTAGCAAGTTCAAGGACTTAAATATGCATCTTGAGAGTTCGGGGACCTATATGACACATCGAGATAAGTTTGAGGACCGCCGGTGTATTTTACTAAATAAATTAATAGAGTAGGTACCTGGAGCAGTCGGTGGAGGTGCTGATGGTGTAGGGGATGCTGACGCCGCACTTGGAGGGGATGCTGGCGGCGTTGCCGGCGTTGAGGCCGGAGATGGACCTGGCGGCGTTCTTGAGGCAGTTGCAGGCGGTGCGCCGGTCGGCGGTGGTGCTGGCCTGGGAGTTGAGGCTCCTGACGCCGCTGCAGCAGCTGGCCGAGGGGCCCGACCCCTGACCGCGGGCGTAGCTGAGGCAGGGCCCGATGGCGGAGCTCACCTGACCGCAGGAGATGGCCGCCTCGGATGTCGTCGCTGCGCCCAGGAGCACCACCGCGGCAACCACGGCGAGCACCACAAGCTGAGCACGAGCCATGGCTCTAGTTAGCAAGCGTGTGGCGAGATCGATGGATGGATGTGGCCGCCGATCGACTGGGAATGAAAGAGTATGCTGGTGAGTGCAAGGTGTAGTGCTCAGCTCGCTGATGGTGTGAGGAGGGAGTGCAAGGGAATGTTGGTCCTTAAATAGACGATCGAGTAGCTAAGCTCAGCTAGCTTGGTGTCGTGTCGAGCTGAGTGCTGCTGAATGATACAGTATGGGTACGATGCCGCCTACTGTTGTGTTACATGCATCATCGATCGAGTGGCCGGCCATGGCAGCAGTTTCAGTCGTCGGTGGAGTAGTGTGGATCCATGTCCACCCTCCATCGGCATCGGACGGGCCGGGAGTTAAGAGCAGGGTTGTTGGTAGTTGGGGCAGATCGACGATCATATCATTCATAGTCGAGACATCAGCAGCAGCTAAGCAGGGTGAATTGAATTCAGCGCGGCAGCAACCGCCTAACACGACGACCAAATATGCAGGGAGCCCCGTTTAATTGCTGCCGTTGGAGGCCGGCCGCATTCATATTCAGTGTCGATCAGTGGCAGTTTGGAGTTAGATGTGAGTGATTATCACACAATTAAACATCACTGATAAATACATCTTCCGTCCATCGAGGGAACGAACGAACCTTCCAGTAGGCAGTAGTCTTCCCCACAGCCAGCAACAAATTAAAGACACGTACACATGCAGGAGGTTAGGGGTTGGTAAAGCAGTAATGAATTGTCCAGCAAATTAAATAGGTACCGGCCGGCCCCATATGTCTGTATCTCATCCATCGATCTGAGATCGATCCATCCCCTCATCATCTGATGATGCACAGCAGTACGTGGATCCAAGCACCGACGGTCGCCGAACACTCGTCTTTCCGACGGTTCAGACATCTGCGTATTTATGGGCGATCGATAGGAACAGCGGCCATGGACAATTCCAAACTACACAAGGTGCGGTGTGGTCATCAATTCATTAGCACAGATCGTCGATGCATATGGTAGCATATGCTTATGCAACAGCGCGTGAATGTTAACGCAATTTATTAGCCTATCGAGTATTGTTTGAAAGATGATATTAACTTTAATAAAAGAACCGTTTGTGAATGATGCAGCAGGGATTATATACACTAGTGGGTCTTCTTCGGAGAGGGGAGAGCGGCGCAACATACAGCAGCGCTGCCATCTGTATTACCTCAGCTCGTATATTAATATATGTATCTTTACGACAAAAAAGAAATTTACAGCACTAGTACGTAGGTGCTTGCGTGGTCCATGTGGCACCGCATGCCGCAGGAGCAACGCATCTGGATGAAGCTCGTCGGCTACCAGAGATCGAGGCGCTAGCGCTCTCTTTATCTTTTTCCTTCTTATCAAGGCCGGCGGCTTCCGCAATGCAACGGGTCCGACCGACAGTTTATTTGTCGAGGCATGGATACCACTGTAACAGGCTTTGGGCCGTGCTAGAGATCACATGCCCGTCGTGTGGCAAAGAAAGTAGGTCGAGGCCCAAACTTCAGAGGTTCAGCCCATTCCCAGCCATACAGCGCTAGCACAACAGAGTACCAGAATTCTTCTCTTAAAAAAACAGAGTAACAGAAGACTTGCTGCGTATAAAACACAATAATGTATTTTGCACAATTTTCAACCAACAAGTCCGCATTCTTTTGATTTTCAGAAACCAGCCTAATGCACAGAGTTGTTGTCTGAACCTGAAACAGAACAGCATGCAGATGCGGGGGCAAGTGGCAGCGGCAGAGCCACACATTATTGTCGTGGAGAGATGACCACTTGCTGACTTGCAGATCTGATAGAGTGCACACGTATCATTGAAAAGCGTGGATTGAAAAACAAGGCACATTCGCATAAGTATAAATATTATATGGACACAAACAAAGTTTATTCATTCAGAGACCTATAACAAAGCAGCATGCATGGGACGATGGTACACGAAAACAGAGGCCTAACAAACCCATGAACAAGGGTTGCTGGTACACGACGACGACAGAGGTGGTGTAAGGGTATAGTATAGGTGATGATCACTGGATGCATGGCTTCTCTCCCTTCTCGCACACCGGTAGACAGGCAAATCTGCTGCTGCTAGCTGATTGATGATGGCCAACATCCAACAATCATGCACAGCAGCTACCACCTTCGTCTCATCATCAGTTAATCCTGCACATATATACAGACAGGTAATTAATCATCAAGACATGCATGCATTATTGATGCCATGCGCTGCTAGCTGGCTCGAGCTAGTGAGCTTGTGTTGGATTGTTGAGCTTGTGATGGATGGTGCCAATGTATAAATAGGAGGTGAATTTGCATTGCATTGGAAGGGTACTCTGCATACATGTGCGTGTAATAGCTAGCTGAGTCTGATGAGTGCAGTGAGTGCAGGTTGCAAAGGTGTGGTTGATGAGGCAGCACCAACCAGTGAGGACCCTCGTACGGTACGATGAGATGAATACATGCACGTGCTCGTGCTTCGTTTGCATTCGGACTTTTGGTACTGATATGATATATCATCATATAACCTGCAATCTTCAATATATGCATGATTGATTGTGCATATACTTGCATGGCACTACATGCTTATATATATATATATGCATGCCTGAATGCTCAGGTCGTATACGATCGATCGACGGTGTGTATGCCACCGAACCTTACGGTCCCAATAGCATCTGCGCGCATGCATGGTCCTGACTGTACGGACGCACACTACTGTTCTGTGCATCATCATTTAACTTGTTATACACGTACGTACACTGCACGGTACACATGTACATGCTCGCTCGCACCGATCGAGCACGTCGTATACGTACACATGGAGTGTTTGGAACAACAACACGTACACATTACTGCTGAACGTGCCAATGCATGACTAAAGCAATGAACCACCTTCATTTGCCTCGTACTGGGAGTAGCTAAAATTGCAATTGTTGATTAATAAACCAGATCGAGCAAAAGCAACCAATTAAGTTTGCTTTTGTATTAGCCTTTTGCATTGAATGGGTAACATGCTCGCTAGCTCGCATATTGATGATGGCTGGTAAAGTTTGGTGAGGTGCCAAACATATAGACCAACCGCGCAATCAAAACAAATGCAACAAGGAACCACACTTAGTGTGGTGGTGGTGGTGGATGGGTGAGGGAGAACAATCCCAAACCAGAAACTATTCTACTTTTTTTTTTGCTATCTTATAAAGACTACTATCTTATATACACACAAGTATATATAGAAACTATGTCTCCAATGGGTGTTTTTTTTTCAAAAAAAAATCATCCAATCAAATCTCTTATCACTCCTTTTCTCCCCATGTTCCCTCCTCTTATTTTTCTTGGTTTCAAGTAGAGGTGGTTTCTTTCATGAAAAGCAGTTTCTTTTTAATTTCCCATCTGTTATTAGCAGTTTTGCCACCTTGTTATTTCACTTGCGCTGCACCACTAATTATGAAAACTAGCTTACTCTACACACTACTCCCTCCGTTCTGAAAAACTTGACGTTTAGGACAAGGTTTGGGTTAAACATTGGGAATATAAATCATCAATAACTTTTAAATTATTGAGTTTACAAATGTGAAAACTATATGAATAGATTTGTCTTGAAAAATACTTTTATAAAAGTATTTTTCAAGACAAAAGGTCAAAGTTGTGTTTTGAAGACCGTGTCGCTGTCCTAAACGTCAGGTTTTTCAGAATGGAGGGAGTACATGGTTTATATCCCGTTGTCATCCCTGTTTACACATGGGCAGGGTGATTTTAGCATCTTTATATGCAACCATTTTACATTCAAATCTAGAGGTGACATTTCAAAGGTTTACATATAAATGATTTTTGTGGCACAACAATATATATAAACAGAAAAGAAGACGCATCATTTCTGGTCATGTAAAAATCTCTACGGAATTTCCTTGTACAGAATTGGGCCCAAATTAAGTTTAGACAATTAGACCCAGTGTCTCATCATATAACAAGCTTTAGCTAGGGATGAAGAAAATATTAGGATATGCACTAATGCCAGATGCCTCAGTTGGGTTGTTGCCCATGGATTAGTGGGCTGTTCGCTACTCCATGACGTACGAGTCGTGGACTTCGAAGTTGGTTTTGTTGTGTTACTTTCCACTTTCTTCTGTAGTTGGACCGAGAAATTCCGTACAAGGAAAACTAATTCGGAAATTGGGCCGATTAGTTTTCTCGGCCCAAAAGAGCTTCTCCGATCACGCAGATGGGAGGAATGGATATATATGTTAATGTATAATCATGTAGTTGCATGATTGATATATGTGTTTGAAGTACATACATGGTCCTTCATGCTAACATGCTATAGTAGGGTCTCTTAATTAAGTTTACTCTGATCGACTCCTGGTGAGAGGACGTACGTGTTGTTGAGTAAGTTAATTAGCCCTCATACATACATGTAAACTGCAATCGCAACCATAACGTACACAGCGATAGGATCTGCAATGGCGGTATAAGCGCTACTAGCTCCAGGAGCAGCACGAGAATCTTGTAGAGGAGAGTAGCTTCACGGCTCAAGTACAAGTAATAATCGACGATCCATGCATATGCATCTTTAATTATTGTTCCTGATCGATGTTCCTTACATATATACTATACGTCTCGATCTTACTGCACCCTGCATGCACAAAAATGTCAAAGGAAGACGAATCATATCGGTCGTCAAATGGTGGATGATGCTACCAATTTTTTAATAAGGGCATGTTAATTAAAGACTTACTTGTTGCAGTCAGTGGATCGGGCGATGGGGTATGGAACGTCGACGCCGCACTTGCTGGGGATGCCGGCGACGAGGTCGGGCTTGAGCGCGGGCATGCCGGCGGTGATCTGCTTCAAGCACTTGCAGGTGGCCTGCCGGTCGGCGGTGGTGGCGGCGGCGGCGTTGAGGTTTCGGATGCCGGAGCAGCAGGCCTCGGAGGGGGCGTTCCCCTTGCCCATGGCGTAGCTGATGCAGGGCGTCACGTAACCCGCCACCTGCCCGCAACTCACCGCGCTCACCTGCACCGGCGGCATCATCACGACGACGAGCACCACCACCACCAGGGCGGCGGCGACCTGCTGCTGGCCTACTGCTGCAGGGCGAGCCATGATGGTTTGATTTCTAGCTAGCTAGTAGATCACTTATTGCTAGATCGAGTACGTCGTCAGTGCTTTTGGTGTACTTGGGGTGCTGCGAGCGAGCGAGTGATCAATCTGAGGTGTCAGATCAGGGTTTATATAGGGAAGGAGAGGGAGCTAGAGGCCGGGCAAGAGCTAGGCTGCCTTTTTCCATTTCTTTTCCTTCAATTTCGATGGAAACGAAGTAACCTATGCCGATGTTCTGAGAGCGTTTCATAACTTTTTCCTCTAAAACAGAGCGTTTCATAACTTTGTTTGAATTAGTTGGTGCCGGTGGCGGAGCACTGGGTGGGTGGCTCAGCACTCAGCAGTGTTTAATTAAATTTTTCTCCTTTTCAGTTTCCGGATTAAAAGAGGCAGGAGCTCTGGCATGGATTCAGGATGGACCGAGCTGGCGTACGTTTCAGTGTTGTGCGAGAGCTAGTTTGGTGAAATTATATTTTCCCTTCATTTACCGGTGATCGATCGATCTGATTCATCCAACAAATACACTAGCTGCCAATGTAGTGTTGTTGATGCCGCCAGTGGTGCGGCCGGCACATGCACGTCCATGTCGTCCGCAACGGCAAGGATGCCATTGTTAGCAAAATCCAGCTGCCGAATGCTTTCCTTTATTTGTTTGCATTTCATACATCCGAGTTGGTGCCTTCTTGGATCCAATTTCATTCATACCTCCACACCACTACACCTGACGACGCCTGCGACTGTACGTAACCTAGACATATATATGAAGACAAACAAAATCTGCAGGCTTATAAATTCTGGGTACCAGCTGAACAAGCATGCACGCATCTTCATCAATGCGATCCTGCTAAACACCGAGAAGGTACCATCATATCTTTCAGAGTTTGTTTTCAAAACATACCATTCTATACATGGTTCCAAGATCAACGATGTTGCTTTTCGCTCGACTGTTTGTTTTCTTACCTACAATACTTGGGCACATTCATTATTATATTATTCTCTTTTAGGATTAAATAATATGCAACCCACTTCACCTACAATTTTACTTATATTTTTTTACACGGATTTTGCTTGTATTTTGAGCTCACATAGCCGGATTACTGGGGACGAACGAAATCAAGTCGCCGCCGTGCCATGCATGCGCCACATAGTCTGCAGTCTGCTTGTCAGCTCACTTCATTGCGATGCACGATCCATCTCTCCCATGTTCCCCCTCACGATCACTGGCTGATGCTGATGGCTCATCAGCTCATCACATGCAGCCAGACTCTGCATGCGAGAGACCATCAGCAGATCAGCTACAGTACTCTGTCTCCTGTATGTAGTACTCTAGACAGTATCTAGTAGTGTGTCCTGGAGAAATTCATCAGGGCATTCGTGGTTCAGAGAAATTCAGCATATCAGCTACACTGGTCTGCATCCGTTGCATTTAAATACAGTGAAAAAAAAATCATGACGGGTATTGCAATACGATAACAGATGAGCTGCATGGCCTTTACTCTTTGACAAGTAATAGACTTTTCAGCGCGATTGAAACAAAATTTCCATTTGATCTATTCTAGTCAAGAAACTTTACTCCAATCCTGGACATGTTTTGTTTCTACAGGCTGCACACTGCAGAGAAGAATCCGGCTAGTGAAGGACTTGTGTGCCTCATTTCTAACAAGTGCTTGCATCATTGGAGGTAAAGTATCTAAGTTTTAGGCAATCTGTTGTAGCCAAAGTTTTTTATGGACAAAACAACTGTTACTTAACACTGTCTTATAAAACAGTCCTCTGAGATCAAGTAAGCTTTAGGACTTCCGTCAATTGTTTGGAGTAGAAACATCTATCACCAATTAGTAGAGCTGGTAGCGATTTTTCATGTGCCATCACACAACAAATGGCCTGCAAAATATGATCAGGCTGCTTCTGAACATGTACAGCTTACCAAAATAATAGGATATGCAACAAAGTTAAATAAGAAATAGTAAATTACCACCATGGAGCTACAAATTTCCAAGCAACAAAACCCAAGAGGCTCCTGCAATTGAGTCTGATCACTACACTATGCAGTTTGTGATAGTTATATGGCTAGCTATCTTACATGAACTTGACTCCATGCAGCATGCTTTGAAATTGAAACATTGCGTCCTAACACCTTGGTTCTCAGATGTTCAACATCATCCCATCGCTCTGCTTCTGCATAAACATTTGATACTGTGATAGCATCCCCATCATCAGTTGGCATCAACTGGTGCAGTTCGTGGAAAGCTTTGTTGGCAAGGTCAAACTGTCCGTGCACTCTGCATGCAGCCATAACCATCTTCCACAGCACGGAATTTGCCTTGATCGGCATATCCTTGATCATGTGATAAGCTTCATGCACTTCACCGTGGCGACAGAGCATATCAATCATACAGCCAAAATGCTTCACACTGGGCGCGATTTTGTAGTCTTCAGTCATGATGTTAAAATATGCTTTCCCCTCGTTCACTAGGCCGCTGTGGCTGCAAGCAGACAAGACACCCAGAAATGTGATATGATCTGGCTCGATGTTCATAGAGTCAAACAGCTCCAGTGCATCAAGCGATTGGCCATGGACCGACAACCCAACAATCATCGCATTCCAGCATGTAATATCCCTGATTGACATGCTGTCAAAGACCTGTCTGGCAAGCTCTAACCTGCCACATTTGGCATACATATCAACCAGCGCATTGCCAACATAACCATCAGCTGCAATACCCTTGCTTGCAAGGTAATCGTGGATTCTCCTCCCCAGCTCTAGCTCTCCCATCTCTGCGCAAGCCCCAAGCGCTGACACAAGCGTAAGCTCTGTTGGTTCCATGCTGGAACTTTTTTTTTCATTTAAAATTTAGGGATGGGCATCATTTCTATGACATTGGCAGGTCAACCATCTCCATTCCATGGTTTAATAATCATTCTGCGATGATTTTTCTTTTTTATATAGACAATTCACAAAGAACAAACAAAATAAATTTTATATACCTACTGATGTTATCCATATTGAGAGTACCTAACCACTTGCGCTACAAGATCACTACACTCTTTTTTGTTTGGAACCAGTAATTACCATCTAAATAACTGGAGATTGAATAGTTGCCCAAATAGTAAGCATGGATAGGCATAAGCGCTAAAGTGTGCCCTTCTGTTTTTTATCTAGGCCTTTTCTATTCAAATAATCTAGGCAAATTTCTGGTGCATATTGTACCAATATCACATAATAAAGCATTTCTATTGCAGTGTTGACTTTGTGCTACATCTGACACAGCATGCTCTCCTAGTGGATAATACTTTTGATCTTCAGATTGGATCTTTCTGAATTATTGGGGGACATGTTTTTTGTTGGGAACTCCTAGTGGCAGCAGCTATTTGCCATAGTCATATTGGGGCCCAGATTTATTTTGCCTTGGTTTAGGGTACTAAGCCAATCTTGAACTTGTGGTTTGCAGGTGACCAATTGAACTTAGACAGCTCAAAAGTGTTTTCTCGATCCTGTCTGCCACATTAACACATAACGATCGTAGGCATCCCATAATTTAGCAACATAATTGTACTTTGATAGAGGGAGTACCGATGCTAGCACCATCATTTAGGATCAGTTAGTATGTATATATTAATCATTGTTCCTTTTTGTGCATGGGTGCTTGGATTGTTTTTACAGAAGAGACATGTGGCCTGCCTGACATATAACCTGACACGTACTCTAATCGAAGACGATTGTTCATTAATAACAACTAGTTGATTGAGCCACGATCATAGGAGAAACGTCTTCAGGTTTGAGCCGGTGGTGGTGTACTACCTTAGTACTACCCCCACAAGGGATGTTGGGCATGAAAATGACTCTCATGAGGAATCTTGTTGAACCCTGAATTAAAAAAAGAAGGGAAATTAGTCACTTTCCTGAATATATGCCATGATTTTCAGCCTACGATCAACAGTGCCACAATAAATTCGATCTACCTTATGCGTAAATGGTACATGGAAAAACCAAAATAAAATTTTAGACTGAATGGGGGAGCTTAAATTATATTAATCATTGGAAAGGTATTCGTTATTCCAGCCTCCGCATCTGGGGACACATGCAGCTTTTATTCACCATCAAGATTATTAGAAGCACACATTAAACTTAATTGTACAAGTTTTGCTATTTTTTCCCTTAAAACAAGAAATAAAAGTGTACTTATAATTATAAGAAGTATGACAGCGCTTCCGTCAGAGATAAGCAAAGTCAACTAAGAATCATCACATATTTTTTAATTGAAAAAAAGAAACTTGCATCTTTATTATTCTTGAGAGTGCGACATACGCATTTTTCTAGTTGCATTGGTTTGTCTTCCCAAATCCCAATTAAGCTCCTCAACCTTCCCCTACATATTTCAACTCTGAAGAACCTTCATCATCCCCCTCTGGAAGCAAAGCAAACGGTCTGCAGACAAGAACATCCAAATCGTGGCAGCTTTCGCCACTCTTCCCCGAGCCCATCTTGTGGTATTTTCCACACAAATTCCTGCAGGGTGCAGAAGAATCCACCACAGAGAGAAGATGCTTCCGTGGCATAGATTCTTCAAGTTCAGAGCCCCCTTGCAACTGAAATGAATGAGCAAAGATCTCATCAGCTCACTTAGCTGAGACGAGAAATAGCAAGTCTCGTTTATTTCTACACATCGTATTCTCACCCCATCTCTCGAATCCCTCATCAATCTAGTATCTTGCCTTCTTCCAGGTGAGAACAAAGGCAGGGAGGTCGATTATTCCTCCATTTCTAGCCTCATCTGCACACCTATCAGGTGTTGTGTCGTCTTGTCACAGCTCGCAATCAACAGGGACACACACATGTAATTATTGGTTCTGTGATCCATCGAAAGACATCAGAATCGAGTTGCACTTTGGAGGGAGGCATCCTGTTCCATCACTCAACCCAGCCAGTCTTTCTTCAGTGTTATCATCTGCCAGGAGAGAAGGACCCTTGTTATTGTGGTGTCGCTGCCACATACATATAATTCTCTCCTTCCTTTGGCAGCCAGCGTCAGATGAGTGCACGACCCTGCTGCCTCGGCGCCGCGCACCACGCGCACGCGCACGCGGGGGCATCGTCCTCGTCTTCTTCTTCCTCCTTGGGCTGGGCTGCGCCGTCCATGGCGCCGTGGGTAGTCGCCGACTACTCCACCCTCAGCTGGCTCCTCTTCCGCGTCTTCTTCACCTACGACACCCACGACTTCGCAAAGCCCACCATCTAGCACACACCCATCCATCTTCTAGCTAGTTAATTAGCTTCTTCATTCCTCGCTCCCTTGTGTTAATTTCCTGCAACCGATATATATATCTCGAGCATGTCGGGGTCACGGCGGTGCGGCAGCCGGCGGCCGGCGGTGGTCGGGGACAACACCAACGGATACGTCGAGACCGATCCCACCAGACGCTATGGCCGGGTATGTACATACTACAGCTGCACTCATCTCATCCTTAATTTCCTTCACTTCTCCTTCTATGGCTGATGGCAAACACGATTTTTTTGTATTTCTTTCTCTTCAAACTCGGAGCATCACATGTGTACTACATATGCTTTGATTCAGAATGAGCAACCTGACATTTTAGTAAGACAGCTAGTACTACTGAGTAATTATTAGAGCAATAGAACAAGTTTCCCACGAATTGCCCTTCCAATCTGTCTACCTGCTACCTCAAATATTGTTTTTTTAATAATTTGTGCTAGAAGAGAGATGTAGTATTTCCGTTACATGCTGACAGAAAAACTTAGTTCAACAAGCTTATAGGTTTCTTCTTGATCGTTCTAATTAAGGATATGGATTCCATTGTGATGTGAACATCGGAGCTACCTCTAAAATAGGACACAATTATTGTGCCTTTTCTCTTTTTCTTTCCATGCTTCATTTGTCTTTCGCTGCGTATATATGTAGGAGCTGCACTGCACACCTTGTTTTTTCTTTGATGAATGAGTTTTTAATTCTTTATGTGGTTTAATTTAATGATAACGCACGTCAGTTGCATCGATTTATTTTCGTATTTACTGACAAGTAAAGAAGATTTTTATGGTGCTTGAAAATTTTAAGAGGCGTCAATGGATCCAGATCTAAGGGTTATAAAAATGAGAGGAACCTGTTACGATAATATTTGTATTGTATTATTGTCCTAGTAAGATTTTCTGTAAATTACTGGCGAATGAATATAATTTGCAGTAGCTTCCTTCCTATATATATATTATGCATTTAACTGATTGATCACAATCAAGATTGACATAACACTTTCCTAAAAAAAAGGTTGACATAACACTGAATGATTCTGCAACATGCATGTTTCTGATAGGTTTAGTTTGCAACATGAAAGATGGAATCATCAAGACATTGATGATGACCAATATTATATTGTTGAACATGTTTAGATCTACTTAAGTATTCAGTTGCTCAGGTGGATTCACAGATGGCATCATCATGTGAACAATTGTCGTGCAAAAAGATAATACCAATATTCTATTCTATACACGGTCAACCAGTGATGATTAACTTGAGATGGTGGGGGAGTTTTGATTGTGATTTGTGGTCCAATAAGAAAAGAGTGTGCAACCTCTATCCAATAGTCAGAGTTGGTGTTTGATTGGTATTTGAATTTCCCAAGTTGTATTTGCTAAAGAGTCTGCCCATGTGTCAAAATGCCAATAATAATAAGATGCTTTGAAAAGCTTCAAAAGGATAAGTCATATCCAATAGATATGGTGGCCTGGTTCACCTTTTCTTAGTCGATCACTTTTCTTCATCCTGTCAGTAGATTGATTTGTACAGGCATTTAACTACACTGTAATACTTTTGAGATACAATCTGTAAACTAATTGCTTTCTTCAACAAGAAATAAATTATTTTGTGTACGTTGACAATTGACATGCATGCGTGCGTGCAGTTCGACGAGCTGCTTGGCAAGGGTGCGATGAAGTCGGTGTACCGGGGCTTCGACCAGGAGCTTGGCGTGGAGGTGGCGTGGAACCAGGCGAGCCTCTCCGACGTGCTCCGGACCCCCGACGCCGTCCAGCGCATGTACTCCGAGGTCCAGCTCCTCCGCACGCTCCGACACGACGCCATCATCGGCTTCCACGCCTCCTGGGTCGACCTCCCCAGCCGCACCTTCAACTTCATCACGGAGCTCTTCTCCTCCGGCACGCTCCGCTCCTACCGCCGCCGCTACCCCCGCGTCAGCCTCCGCGCCGTCCGCTCCTGGGCGCGGCAGATCCTCGCCGGCCTCGCCTACCTCCACGGCCACCACCCGCCGGTCATCCACCGCGACCTCAAGTGCGACAACCTCTTCGTCAACGGCCACCAGGGCCAGGTCAAGATCGGCGACCTGGGCCTCGCCGCCGTTGGAGCACTCGCTGTAAGGGTACCGACGGGTGAGCATCTCGAGCATGCACATGCCAAACGAATACACGTCGACGCGCTCGTCGTACTCCTCGTCGTACATCTCCGGCGCCATGAACTCCGGCGTGCCGATGACGCTGTGCGCCGCCTGGCCGGCATCCCGGAGCACTACACTGATGCCTGCTGATACAAATGCGCGCGCGCACAAGCAGGTCACTTGCGCAACATCTACTTCCCGTTCGACATGGCGAGCGACACGGCGACGGAGGTGGCGGAGGAGATGGTCAAGGAGCTGGAGATCAGGGACCGGGACCCCGAGCAGATCGCCGCCATGATCGAGCAGGAGATCCAGAGGCTGCTCCCCGGGCGAGAGCAGCAGCACGAGTACAGTGATGATGACGAAAACGAGGAGCGGCCTCCTCCCTTCTTCTACCTCTCCTCCTCTCCCACCTCCTCCCAGGGCTCTCTCTGCGGAGGCTTCTCTGGCCCACATGGCGGTGGCTGGTCAAAAGGTAACGACTTTCCTATTTGACACGATCAACTTAATTTCTACTAGTAGTCGGTATATAATTTGTGGTTTTCGTGTAGTGCGTATGATGATTGGTCTTTTATTTCAAGTTAAAAAAAATGGGGCACACCGCACACGCAGAGTCTTGAAAATGGGAATATATCATACTCCTTCCAACTCATAATATTGTACATTTGGTTAGTTGAAAATATAGTGTATATATGGAGGTGGTATGTGAGTAGTGTATTGTATGGGGTTGGCAGCAGAGCAGATACCCCCAAGGTAGTTTTGGTTTGGTAAAAAACAAATCAAAATGCACATGTCAGGCCTCCTAGGCTATCTTTGCTCAACTGCTTTTGTACCTGTGTGGCTGCCGATCGACGTGTAACGGATAACATCAAGGCACCAAGAAATTGGACCGGCATATATAGCTGGACTGTCGACTATTCTGGATGACTTCGTTGGCGCTGCATGCAGTAGCCATCTTAGCTATTGTATGGAATATTTGGCGCAGGCACACACCCGTATGGGGCGTACGTACGTCACGGCATCATCTATGTTTGCTTATACTGAACTTGTGACTTTTGCACTAGTCTTTTTTTTTTGAACAGAATGCACTAGTCTTTGTTGTTTGCACTTTAGAGCGGGGGTGTCAGTTTGCAGCATCATGCATACTATAGTTAGTTTATCTTCAAGGGGAGATTAGTGTACTATACCATTGACCCTTGACACGTTTAATTATATTGGGCCAAAACTTTGTTGGTGTAGATCAATGGTACGCTTGTTTAAGCGACGACGATGACATGAGCTCCATGCACTCCGGTAAGTACTCTGCTCTGCATTACACCTCAGGTAATGAAGAAGAGGTCCAATTAGCTTCTCAAGAGGAGGAGCATGTAGTAGGAGGAGGGCCCAGCTGCAGCTCAAAGGCATCAGGCCAGCAGGCTAACAAGAATACAAGATTCGGCCCATCAGGGGAGAGCAGCCGCAGCAGAAGCCCAAGGAGAGTAGATACAGCCCAGCAGCAACAGTACAAGTTGCTGCAGCGGCAGGGCAGCATGTCGTCGCACGCCGGCCGGCCACGGCGGCGCGACGAGGAGCGCCGCCAGGGGAACGGGAGGATGCCTCGTAACCGTTCGATGGTGGACATGCGGAGCCAGCTGCTGCATCGGACGCTCGTCGAGGAGCTCAACCGTCGCCTCTTCTTCAACACCGTCGGCGCCGTCGAGAACATCGGATTCCGGGCACCCGCCGCCGCCGCCGCCTCCTCGTCGTCGTCGACGCGTGCTGGCAGGAGAAGCAAGGAAGACAAGCGTCACCATCAGTACGTCATGCTGTGAGCGAGCAAGTAATCCGATTTTTATCTTCACAGTAAAGTACAGTTGTACAATGGAGACAATATTCAGTATGCCTCGTTATTTACCAGCGTAGCCGCAAAAATGTATGTATATTTTTTCGAGAGTGTAGGCAACTAGAAAATTAGTGGAGCTGGTAAAGTTTGTTTCAAACTTGCAGCATATATATAATTTACGACTATATGTACATTATTGCTTTATCAGTAATCCATATATGGTATACTCTCTCAAGTCTCATCCCAATATAATTGTTTTTAAAAAAATTAGACACATTGCTAGAGTTATTGAAATGACATTGTTACTTTTCATTATTAGTACTTTCTAAATAAATACACGTGCATTGGAACTAGATAAATAATATCGTTCAAGTATTTCATTAGCTCTATTTGCAAATATATAAGATTAACACATACATAAAAAATAATTGAAAAATAGAGTTTGAAATGGTTGTCTACAACAAAAAAAAAACCATTTATTACTTGGGATCATAGGAGGTACTTAAAACTTTGGTTTCTCTGGATATATCATCTAGACTATCCATAAAAGGGAGTAATGATTTGTATTAAATTAAATTGTAGTATTAGTGTAAAGAATTATATATAAAATACAGTATATATATGAAATAAATTGTGGCCAGCAGCCCAGCATTGAAGGGGTTGCTTGCTTTGGGTGTGATGAACTGGAGAGGGGGTACTGGCATGCACATGACTCTTGTGTGCTCAACAGAACCGCGTGGATGCAAATTAAAAGGCGCGTAAAACTTGCAAGTCTCGGTGTCGCCGGTCGGCGTCGGTGGCTGGCGTGGACCCACCCCGGCCCTTTCCACCGCCACGTACGGCAGACGGACACCATACATGCATCAAGTCAGCGGTCTGCTTGAGGCAATAACCTTGGTTGTAATAGAGGCAGAGACAAGCAAAATTGGGGGGAAAGAAGGCATATCTTGCATGGCAAAAGGCTGGTTTGTAACAATAAAAGAAAAAAAAAGAAGATGGACAGAAGAACTTAATTATAACATTCCCGCGTGTATATATATGAATGAACTTTGTACATATGTAGCTGTATATTTACATTCTATCTATCAGGCAAAAGGAAGATAGAATGAAAGAACAAAATAATAATAATAGACTAGTTAATACTAGTATATATATGCTGCTACGCAAAATGAAAAGAAGAAGGAGGATTTGATTAAGGGCAAACAAAGCAGAGAAGCAGAGCAGGTTGGTTTGGTTGTTGGATCGATATCGATCGATCAGTTGGTGCGTTTGCTGGGGGCGGAGGGCGGTGGCTTCCCTCGTGGCTTCCTGCTAAGCAGCCATTGGTGGTGGTGGTAGCTGCTGCTTCTTTCTCCGGGTGCCGCCGGTGATGATGTGGCTGATGATGCAGCTGCAGATGCTGCCGCCGGCGCAACAGTCGTCGTAGTTTGGACGGCGGGGAGATGAGGCAGCAGCAGTATGACCATGTTGTTGTTGTTGTTGGTAAGAGGCGGTGGCAGAGGCCTGGCGCAGGTGCAAGGCCGCGGCGTGAAGACGATGAGCAGGAGGATGGCAATAAGCAGCAAGCTGAGACCCCGACAGCGGCTGGGTGGCCGCCGGATTACGACGGTGCAGGCCACCATTGATGTGCAGTGAGCGAGCTGCTGACGGCCCTGATTTTTAGCAATTGGTAGTGCACGCGTGTGTGTGACTTACGAGAGAGGTGGGTAGATACAAATATAGCCGGCATGGCATCGGCATTGGCGGTGGAAGTGGAAGGAAGGAAATTTCCTTCGGTGTGGTGTGAATTGATCCATACCATACATTGTTAGTCCCGATATATGTTCTTTATTTTGTACAGATCATGTTCACTGAAAATTCATAATTGTTTTTTATTTCAAGAGGAAACTTTACAAATTGCATGTTCTGTAGTGACATGGGCCTTTCAAAATTTTCAGATTCTGATGCAGGGACAGGGTTTTATTTCTTCATTATTAGTCTATATATCTGGATTTATTTTAGATTAATGACCTTATCGACATCACATAAGACTCTTGCACATTTGGGCGGCCAATAATAGCAAAAAATACTACTGTAAAATTGAAGTGCCTAGCTAGTTGTACATACTACAGTTTGCTGAATGGATTCCAAGAAGCTTGCTGATCGCAGTCGTCATTGCACTGGGATGCATGAAGCCCTGCTGATGATGATGAGAAAGAAACACCCTGCACGCCACCACCGTGTCGCCGACCTTCACTCCGGGCGTCACAGTGAAGGCAACGCTAAGCTTCTCCTCGATGTCACCTTCTCTGACGCCAGATGCATTTGCATCCACGCTCTCCATCCACTCCTCGGCGTACTCGCTCCCTCTCCTCGCGTAGAACATTCTGACACTCTGATGACCCGAGCAGCGCGCCATGGCCACCCGCAGCGCCCACGCCGACCTCGCCATGGTTGCGAACGCCCGGTAGAACCACGTCCTCGGGTGCCCGCCAAGCGACACGAACGCCCTCTGATCCAGGTTCCTGAACATGGCTGCCTCCGTTCCCGACGGCACGGCAGCCAAGTATTTTGACCGGCAGAATCTTGAGAAACTGGAACTTGGGTGCTGCATCAAGGCGTCCATAGGATCGCAGAACCTCATGATCCGATCAAAGCGAGCTGCACTGATTTTTAGCCATTCCTCCTCCTCTTCTTCAGTACGAATAGTAGTAGCACCGAGCATTGTTCGCGACAGGTGTGCCTCAAGTGAGTACCTCCTCCGCCATGACTGTTCTGACGAGACATCTGCATTATCGCTGACACTGCAGTTATCTGAAGATGCCGGTATCCTAGAAGCAATCAACTCTGCAAAGTCGTGCACAGATGCCGAAGCCACCTTGAACAGCTCCATCAACGCCCTCGGCGTCGCCGTCGCCAGCTCTTTCTGCACGACGAACCCCTGGTAGTCAGTTTGCTTACTAACTGAAGATGACGGCTTTTCACTCTTGATCTGCTTGTTCAGTCTCGAGTTCTCCCTCTGCAGCGCCTCCAGCTCTCTCTTGAGCAGCACAATCTTTGAATCCCTCTTCCTCGTCTGGGCTTCCAGTTCCTGAACCAAGTACCACCGCTCGTTGACCAATGACCCGATCCCACAACTCGAACTGCACAAGCACTGCAGAGCTGCCACTGAATCGAGCTCAGACGTGATAATCTCATCAGCGAAGGCGATCTTGGCAGGATCATAGGGGATTTGAGCTCTCTGGAGCTTCACGTAGGCTGACTTGAGAGATCCCATTGCTTCAAACAGCCTTATGAGAAGTAGCCTCTGATCATATCCACCAACGCATGTTCCAAGTTGTGATTTTGCTTCATCGTCCAGCGTTGGTGCTGCGCAAACCTTGGTGAGCTTGCAGAGCTTGGTGAAGCCGACTAGGAGCCCAGGAACGGTGCAGGTAGGAGTCCTTGTTGAACTTCTTCTTGTTGTTGTTGACTCCATTTTGACCTCTCAAGTGACTGCTTCCAATCCAGCACGCAGCATGCAGGAAAAGAAAGAAAAATCAAAATAAAAATTTTATGAACAAGTATGAGAAAAATTGAAACTTTGGCATGCTAAAACAACAGAGTTGACAGAGGAACTTTGCAATGTTTTTTATGCAGGTACTACATGATAATTGCCTCTGCTTAATGCTTATATGCACAACATTTCTTCTCTGTCAAGATTAAACAAAGCAGCTAAATTGGGAAACATCTGCTTGGAATTGCTAATCTTGGATACAAATCAGCTCATTTTCCAGCAGGACTGCAGGAGTATGCAGTTTACTAGTTCAAGCAAGATTATCTGAAAGAACATTGAAGCAGGATGAACCACAGAACGGCTAGGTATTTCCAAGAAGGAGCAAGATAGATCTAGTCCAAGACCTTTGATTTAAAAAATAATCAGATGCCGCCATGAAATTGTCACCTATATATAAGTATATATAACTTGAACGTGTGAGAGGATCTAAATGACGGAACAAGCTCTAAGGAATTACAGGTAGCATCAAACACGGGTGATAACAAACAAAATCATGTTAAGTTTTACCTTCTGACAGAAGCAACTAATAACAAATGAAGCCCACGATCAGCAAACGCCATTATCGGTTAATGATGGACAGAGAGAAGCAGAGAAGAGAAGAGACAAGAAACCTGCGGGTGGAATGAACGGTAGAATGATGATGATGGAGATCAGTGAAGCCTTGGCCTTCGCTTGCCTGGTCTAAACTATTTTCGAAACATTCTGAGGTCTGGCCGGCGGCGGCAAAGCAAAGCGAAAGCACTGGTGATGAATGGAGGTAGCAGATAAGATGAGCAACAACGTGCTAATATGATGATGACAAGAACGAAGGTCGACAACTCGTCATGGCATTGGGAACAACAAAAGCAAAAGCGGGGTTCTGTGTCTGGGACCAAGGTGCAGGGTCCAACTCTACTCAGCGTCGTTCAAAGGCAAAGGACAAAGGTGAGGTGAGGAAGTGGGAAAAATGAAATCCAACCATCTATTCTTTTGGAAAGGCAGGTGAGCTGCTTCAAAAATCATCAAAATTTGTGCTTCGCTTCCCAATTAGTACTAGATTTAGAAAATCATGCAAATTGCGCTCCACTTCCCAATTATTTGATCTGCTAAAGACCTTTGACATGGATAGCATATTGAGCAACTATGCACGGTTTTTTTTTGCTATATGCACATTGAAGCTTAAGCTAGTGAGATAATCCATAAGGAACGATTTACTTATACTTTGACTAAAAAAGACAATTTAAAATTTCCTTTCACACAATCAACACGTTATACTATCCAGATGAAAAAAAAAATTGACAAGTAGTAATTGATCATCAGCCTACCACGGAGAACAACACATATATGCACCGGTACGGTGAAATAGTATTGCAGGCTAAGCTACGAGGATTATATTATTCCACATGGATTTACAATTTGTGGGATGAGCTACCTGCCAGTACGTAACACAAAATAACAAAATTAAAAAGAAGAGCTAGCTACACCATGTTCTCTGCGGAGTTAACGATGTTGGCCTGTCGCCGTGGTGGATGTGTCGCGCCGCCGCCGCCTACCGTAGCCCTGCAGAGCGGGCAGGTGTTTTTCTTGCGGAGCCACTTGGTGACGCAGGGCTTGTGGAACATGTGGGCGCAGCCGGGAAGAAGGCTGCAGGTCTCGCCGGCCTCGTAGGGCGTCACGCAGATGGCGCACACCTCCCTCTCCCTCTCCCTCTCCATGTCGCCGGCGCCGGCAGCAGCAGCAGCAGGTGGTAGGTCCTGGTAATACGCCATGTCCGGGATGCCCTCCAGCAGCTCGTCGATGGACAGCGTCGTCGTCGTGTTATTATTGCCATTGCCACGGCGGCGTCGCCTCCTCAAGCAGCTCCCAGCATATTTGATCGCATGGTAGACGCAGAAGACGATGACTATGAAGGCAAGCACCATCATGAACACGAAAACCAAGGCGAGGAACAGCCATACCACCCAATCGTACAAATCCTCCCAGTCCATGCTTATCAATACGGTTGATGTTGCCAGGTCGTTTCGCTGCTGGATCGATCGATCGTCAGATTAATTAGTTCGTTGTCGCCGTTTTATTTGTGGATAATATATAAGTACTCCGTATGTAACTTTATTTATTGGTGTTATATGCGTGGTGGGTTAGCAGTAGCACGCGCGGTCTCCAGTTCGGACTCCAACCCAGTACGTACGGCGACGACTCGGATTCAGCAAGCAGCTAGGGCAGCTCCAAACGTCGAGCCAACTCGATCGGAGTCCATCACGATATATATATATAGTTTCATTGTATATATATTCCAGCTGATTGCGTTGTTAACCAATCGCAGCTAGAGTTCCGTTAGCAGCAGCACATATATATATATATTTAGGTAATTTAGGCCTTTAATAATTGGCTAGCAGCTAGGTTGCAACTCAAAGTTCAAGTGATCGATCTCTCCATCAGTACGTACGTAGGTATCATGATAGCCAGTTCAGCGGCGATCATAGAGTGGGTGATCGTTGCTCTGCTCATCATCGTCGCAGTCCTCTTCATCTGCTTGGCCTTGAGAAATGGCGAAGATGACCACCGGACGACGGACGCCGGCCAACAACCGGAGACGGCCGCGCAGCCGCCGCCGGTCGAGGCGGCGGCGCAGGAGATGGCATGCTTCGCCATCGCCTTGCTGGACCGCGTCACGTATCATCGCCGCCAAATAAAAACCGTCACCGGCAGCGGTGATCCATCAACAGAAGAAGAAGCATCATCATCATCAGAGGAGGAGGAGTGCGTGATTTGCCTTGGCACGTTTGAGGACGGCGACCTGTGCAGCATCATGCCCGTCTGCCGCCACGAGTTCCACACGAAATGCATTGCCGATTGGTTACGGGCGTACAAAAACACATGCCCCTTGTGCAGGGCTGAACTGCAATGGTTGGCTGTCGTTGAAGACATGGTGTAGATATGTAGTACATGGCTTAAAATTTCGATGAAATTTCACGAAATTCGGATATTTCGTTGGTGACAAAAACAATATTCAGTTAAAAATTTCGTTAGCCTTGATCTGTTTGATAGGTTCCCTAAGCTTAGAAGATCATTTAGAAAAGTTGTAGTACCTAGATGTGCCTTACAGGCCTCCACGGTTCGATTCACATCAGCACGTTTTTAATTACTTTGACTGACAGATGGAGCCCACGTACTGGAAAAACTTTCAAGGTTCGAACATGGCACCTCTCACACCAATATAAAGAGCAAAACCAATTAAACTATGAGGCCAACTATGAATAAATTGTGTACTATAACTTTAATAACATTATGGAATGGAGAACTAAACAGGGCCATAGTGATGAGTTATTGCGCTGTGTTCCGTCCCTCACCGGTTGATGCAAGAGCTAGCACAATGACGCAAGGGATTTATCCTGGTTCCGGCCTTGAGGTCGTACGTCCAGCAAGGAGTGCTCTTGGCACTATACTATCTTGCACCGGGGTGCTCGTAGTGGGGGGCTACAAGCTTAGCGGGAGAGGAGGAGAAGCCTCCAAGTCCCTAGGCGAGCGGGTGATTGAGGCGGAGTGCCAATATCGTGGCGAGAGCGTGTGTTCTATCTGTGTACCTTGTCTCTCGGCGTCGTCCTCTTGGCCAGCGCTTTCTTCCCCCTTTTATAGCCCAAGGGAGAAGGAGGCGGCCCCGAGGGGGTGCGAGTACAAATACTATTCGTGCTAAGGGGGGCGTACTAGCGGAGCGTGGCGCCGGTCGTGCCATTGTCCTTGGTTCTGATCGGTGATTATGGCGAGCTCCGGCCTCTTCGGTCGTCGTGGCTGTCCTGGGTCTTGTCCTGAAGCGGCTTCGAGGGGTAACAGTCACTCCAGGCGGGTCCTGGTCGTCGTCCGTATGCCTGCTCGAGGGTCTCCCATGCTCGCCCAGTTAGGAGAGGACGGGAGTTGACGGCACAGTGGCGGGATGACGGCCTCTGCTGGCCACAGTGCACGGCGTGCTCGCCCCGTCGGGGGAACGGCAGAGAGTTGGTGGATATGACCCAGCGTACGTCATCGCAGGGCCGCGTGGGGCCGGGGTCAGC
>OAMR01000100.1:6461-20185 GCA_900205405.1 Echinochloa crus-galli
CCAGCCAAACATTTTCAGGGCTTGCTCCTGATTCTGTTGAGGCATGCACCCTGATAACATCAGGGAAAATCCTAGAGTGGAGCCCTGCCACACGCACCCTAATAACTTAAATAGTGCAGACCAACGTAAGTTGTCACTTCTTCCTTAGAAGTCTGATTCAAATTGTATCTGCTCGGGCTTACATCTTGCTGTTCGTTTTCCGACTTCTTTTAAATGTTTAGGATATGCTAATATTTACAGATTTTAGGGCATTTTTACAGGTCCAACCCATTTTGGCAGCAACTCAAAGCCCAAAACTGACTGATTGAAGTGGCACCACCGAACCAAAACAATCTCGTGATGGAATCTTCCACGAGCAACTCTAGGAACGTGCCACTGCCTGTGTCCCAACGTCCCTTACATGTGACAGATGCAGATGAGGAGGACGAGAGTGTGAAGCAGCTTAATGAGTGCGCCACGGTTTATCTATCTCTCCAGGCACTGGCCTCTCTCCACCCCCAGGCCTTCCCTGTGTACAAGTCACTTGTTTCCTTCAATACCAATCTTAGGCCGTAGAAGATAATATCTCATTATTTGTTTGCAGGACTGCCTCGTCGAATCAAACCGCAACTGAGTAAGCATTTGCGAAGCGCTCCGGCTTCTGAGCTTTCCAGGGAGCAGCTGGAACGAAGCTGGCTCCACGAGAAAGCCAGAAACGAGGTTCCCTGGGAGTAGTAGTATTGCCAGTTCGAGTCCCTCGCGCATCCGTATCTGGCGAAGCGGCGGCGGCGCGGTTCCTCACTCCTCACCCCGCAGCAGCGTCACCGGCGAGAGCGCCTCCCCTCCTCCTCGCCCGACCTAGGCGTGCGCCCATCCTCCAGTTCACTGGTGAGACCTAACCTTTACTCGCTGCTCTTCTCCTCCTCCTCCTTCCTCGAGTATCTGTGATTCACGCTCTCCTAGCAGACTCCTCCACAGCCACAGCTGCGCCTCTTTCTCCGTCCGTGCTCAACAGACGTATTCCTCTCCTCCGATTCGTGCTCGTGCAGCTCTGGTGGGATAGTGGTCGACGGCCGGGAACGAGGTGGGTCCTCTTCCTAGTTCCTACTCCTCCTGCTCCTTATCCTTCTATCGGATTGAGGCATGGTGGTGGCTGGGTTAGGGTTTCGGGTCCGGGGTTGTCGGGGCAGGGCTTCATGGCCGGCGGGCCTAGAGGAGCGTCTAGCGGCGGCGGCGGCGAATCGAGGGCGGCGAGGTGAGGCGGCGTGAGCGCCGCCGGCCGGTCGGCAGACGACAACCGGCGGGAAGGGCCGACGGCTAGGGCGAGCGGCTTCCTCAGTGAAATGGCTATGTGGAGGGCGACTTGGGGGTGGCGCGGCCAGCGGCGCCATTGCCAGCTGCCCGGGCCAGCAGGGGAGGCCGGCGGTGGAGTCCGGGGTTCATTGAACCCCAAATCTTGCATGTGCAGGCGTTAGTGAAGTTCAAACCTCAAGTGCCATTGCGACGGGAAATGCAGTGCATGCATACGTCTGATAAACTTTATTGCTGATCTGTAATTGTTAGTCATAAATTTCTTATGCGTTGTACAAGAAAAAAAAACGTGTAATCTTTGGGCCAGCACCAGCATCTGTTGATTTATTGAGCTTGTGTTTTCATGTGTTGCAGCATGCCAGCATGTGTATGCAGCTGTAATCTTCCCTGTTAGATTTTCAGTTAGAACGATTTGGCATGTTTGCATCATGTGTTTGCTGAGTTAGACCAATTAAACACTTAAACGATTGATACCTAGCAGCAGTGCATGTGTTAGATCAATTTGGGTGCATCATGGACTCCAAGCCTTCTCCCCGCAGCCCACAGAAATCTCCTTCCATGATTGGTGGGAAAGATTGAGTAATACTGCTAGTGGCATGATAAGGCAAGGAATCAACTCTATCATAAACATTGGGGCATGGACTTTATGGACACACAGCAACAAATGCATTTTTGATGATACAGCTCCTAGTATTGCATGCACACTTGCTGTGGCTGGAGAAGAAAGTTGTGCTGTTTGGCGGGAGCTCGAGGTATATCCCTCTTGACTGCCCCCACTCCAGGAGGTTAGAGCCATGTTTTTGGGTCGATTTTAGAATCTTTCACGGGGTGAGTTTTTGGGGGTTTTTTCTTGTACAACGCATAAGAAATTTATGACTAACAATTACAGATCAGCAATAAAGTTTATCAGACGTATGCATGCACTGCATTTCCCGTCGCAATGGCACTTGAGGTTTGAACTTCACTAACGCCTGCACATGCAAGATTTGGGGTTCAATGAACCGTGGACTCCACCGCCGGCCTCCCCTGCTGGCCCGGGCAGCTGGCAATGGCGCCGCTGGCCGCGCCACCCCCAAGTCGCTCTCCACATCGCCATTTCACTAACTGAGGAAGCCGCTCGGCCCCGCCGTCGGCCCTTCCCGCCGGTTGTCGTCTGCCGCCCGGCCGGCGGCTCTCACGCCGCCTCACCCCGCCGCCGCCGCCAGACGCTCCTCTAAGCCCGCCGGCCATGGAGCCCTCCCCCGACAACGCCGGACCCGAAACCCTAACCCAGCCACCACCATGCCTCAATCCGAGAGAGGGATGAGGAGCAGCAGCAGGAAGAGGACCCACCTCGTTCCCGGCCGTCGACCATTATTCCACCAGAGCTGGACGAGCACGAATCGGAGGAGAGGAATAGCGCGGTTGAGCACGGACTGACGGACGGAGGAAGAGGAATAGCGCGGTTCAGCACGGAGGAGGAGGAAGCGGAGAAGAGCAGCGAGTAAAGGTTAGGGCTCACCAGTGAAGAATGGGCGAGGAGGAGGGGAAGGCCGCTCTCGCCGGTGACGCCGCCGCGGGGTGAGGACCGCGGGCGCCGCTTCGCCAGATACGGATGCGCGGGGGAAGCGAACTGGCAAGTGGAGCCAGCTGCGTCCCAGCTGCTCCGAGGAAAGCTCAGAAGCCGGAGCGCTTCGCAAATGCTTCCAATAGCATTTTTTTTTTGTTTGGTTGCTAAAGTCCAATTCTGCATGGATGATGAACGAGCAGTGTATTGGAAGGTTTTATGCTGTACTCATTTTATGAAGCAACGATGGCGAAGCCGACATTGACCTCGCGGGTTCGTCAGGGCTGCAGCCCTTTTTGTATAGATCCTGTTATGATGAGCACACAAGCTCACTTCTTATAGAGAGCACGCAGTTTGAAATCTGGGATTATAGCTTGCCGATTAACGCTACATAATTAAATTGTTGCCACTGTTTTTTTAAAAGGACGGTTGTCAGTTTGCCACTGAACACCAGATTAGAACAGAAGTACTGTATCTGAACTTCTGAAACATGCCGTAGCGTTAGAATAGAAGCTATGGGCAAAATGATTTTCTTTCATGGTAATATGGATCCCAAAATCTCGCGACTCGATGAACTATACAAATGTTTTAAAGCCGTGCTTGTTGCTTCATCTAACTTGACTTGATACCTCCTTTTTCTTCAGAACAAGCACAACTAGTATCCAGGAGAACACTGGTTGGGAAATCAAAACCAATCTAGACTGCCTAGCTTAGTTAACGAAATTTTTAAGACTTAAGGTACATCTATTTATCACTTGTGTCAAAGCCTCTTTTTCTTCATACCCAATGCCCCTGCATATACACAAGATATAAAAGGCTACTAAATCCCGGAGAAAATTTTGAGGACCAATGTTTTTCTCATCACAAAAGTTCTGCACTCCACCCTTTGCAGTCAGCCATCCAAGCTGCCTGGAAGAACATGATTAAACATATGTTAAGAGCTGAACCCTGAAGGAGCAGACAACATTGACATGATAAAAATACCTTCGATTCATACATAACAAGAAAGGCACACTGTAAATCTTTACTCCGACCTCTGCAACCACCCAAGCTGTGAAGAAAGCATATGACTAAACATATTTCAAAGACTGAATCTGAAGGAGCAGAAAAAATTAACACGAGAAGTTACCTTCCATGCATACATCACAAAGAAAGCAACTGTATCTGCCGACCAGACAACAGCGAAGGATTTCACAAAGAATGGAATTGCAACATTGATCAGGGGGATCAGGAGAAATAAGTAGTTGAGAGCTTCTTTCTCCTTGTTTGAGCAGTCACGGGCCCGAAGTGAAGGTATAGCTACAGAAGTAGATAACACTCAGTTAATATACTGAGGAAATGGCTCCTATGCAGCGTGCAATAAGCAACAAATATGAGTCAAAGCATTTTCATGGACATGGCTACAAAGTTTAAAATTCTTCTAACTCCAAAATCAACTGGAGGAATTTTTCATTGAATAATCATGCTGAGATATTGTTTCCAACTTTCCTCATTAGCTTGAGATTTTAAGTGAACCGTCAAGTGCATTTAATTCAAACAAAGTCCCAAACTATCAGAGCCTAGGGGTCTGAAGTTTGAAACCTTGCTAATGCAACTGTGGCCACATCAGGAACATTCCATTGGCCTAAGGACTTTCAAGTTGAACCTGTTAGTGCCTCTAATTCCATGAATAGCACAAAAGACACTCCATAACAGACCACAGCCATGGATATTTCAAATGTGTGGTATTCCTTATATTGTTAATGAAATATAATTCATTGTATCTCAGATTTCTTAATAGTGGATCAACATTAGTCTTTTTACTTGATAGTCTACAAATCATGTCCAACTGTTCAAGTAAGATAATCATTTGGCAACACAGCAAGATTATAGCAGGAGGAGACACCTCAATCCGAGTTTTAGTCATCATTTTTGTTTGTGTAGAATGACATCAAACATATATAGATCACAGCAAAAGGCAAAAACAACGTTGGTGTTTTTTGAAGCATTTACATAACTTTCTTAGAATAAACGTTTTTTGCTAATAATATGCAACACTAGGTTATGCCAAATCACCAGAAGCAAACACAGGCTAAAATGGTTGTACTGCCAACATCATATTTCCAGCTAGTTAAACACTACTTTCCCATGTTTCAGAACAGAAAATGTAAGGAATGTAAGGTCGGGACTAGTCATTGTCAGTAAAATGCTAGTCCATGCAGCTGATCAAAACAGGGCTGTTATTGAATTTAATATGAATGGCAGTCAAAATTAATATTAGGTTGATGATAGATAGATCATATGTATTGGCAATTCATTTATTATAATTTAGAACCGCAGTGCATTAAAAACAACATGCACCGATATCGTAAAGGTCTCAACTAGGTTGATGCGACATAATAAATCCATTACTCTCTGTTCTGGACTGTGAGAAAGAAAGAGCAGTTCAGGATGGCGACACTGATATAAACCATATTAGGTTCTAGTAGACCATATCAATGAAGTGAAAAATCATGCTCTTACTGGATTCTTACTTACTGAACATCCAAATGGACCACATGCCCATCAACCTCCATATATCTGGCTCATTTGAAGGGAACACGAGATTGAAGGAAAGGGCTCCACCCAACAGCATGGAGACATATCCCTGGACTTCAAAGACAGTGTATAGGGTAGTTCCAGGGACAGCAGGGTTCTTTGTTTTCGTGGACGCCCTCGGTGCAAAGGTTGCCGCAGTCTTCTGAACTGCCTGTCGTTCAGCAACGTACAATCAAGGATGCGTCAGCAATCACAACTGCGTTGCACAAGCTGGAGGGTCACAATTCACAAACATGTAAAATAGTTGATTCAATAGTAAATTTCCTTAGCTGTATGCCTGTATTAGCAAAAGATTGGCCAATTTTTCTATGCAAAATTTTCTATCCATCAACCACAGTGCCATAGAATAAAAGTAAATATCTAGATTGATGGTAAAGCATCTACAGCAATTACTCTTCTCCTACTAAAATTGCAAGGCAGATCCTGTGGCATAAGTGTCAGACGAACCTTCTTGAGCTCCTTTTCGATCCTGGGATTGACGGGAGGCGGCTGCTTCACTGCCGACGAATCAGCCGAAGCAACCCCCTCCCCGCCGCCGCCTTCCTCCCGTTCCAAGTTGTCTCCCACGGTAGACGCCGCAGCACCGGACCCCGAACCATCGGTGCTTGCGCGGGCTAAACTGAGCTTCCTCCGCCTGCATCCCGCCCTTCTCCAGGAGAGCGTGGCCGACGGCGGCCGCAGTGCGGCTGCAGCCGGCAGGTACACGCAGCCGCTGACCGGGTTGCTTACCAACAGTGACATTGCTCTCGAGGATTGTGCGAGAGGAGGAAAGAGGGGAAGGGATGGGGAACCGATGGCTCTCCCGCCTTCACCCTGCGGATGGCAGCGGCGATATTTCTACCGGTCACTGTTGTTCACGGGCCGAACGACCGAACCAGGCCTGGCCCACCCCGCAAAAGTTCTCTCGCTTGACCAGGCGTCCCATCTCAAAAAGACCCAACGCACTACCAGACCAGAGTCCCGTGCCCTCCACGGCCCAAGCCCACGGACCACGCACACGCTCATTCTCCGCTGCCGCCGCCGCCGCCGCCGAGGACGGTGGCGCACCGCCGCAGTTCTCTCTCTCCGTCCCTAGTTGTATTCGCCGATTCGATTGCCTGCGGGCTGTAGCTGCCCAATCACAGCGTTTGGCTGGATGCGAGGCGCGGCGCGGTGTAAGATTGCATGCAGACTGCAGCCGCCCAAGCACACCGGTTGCTGCTGCTCACTGCCAGCCCCAGCCAAATCTTCCAAGTTGCTACCGGTTAGTGCCCGTCTCTTCCGGTCTTTTGTTGAATCGGGTTTGGGAATACAATAAGTTTGATTCGAGTCCGAAGCTTCTTTTCCCTCTGAGAGAAACGGATTCCGGTCAGACTGTTCCTGGCTTTCCAGTGTTGCGTGGCTCATGCCTGGATTCGGATGTCCTCTCTTCATCTACTCGGACACGGAGCCCTCGGCAGGGTAGTTCGATATAAATCGAGTAAGGAGGGGGAGGACGGAGGCTGCTCTGTGCCTGCTCCATCAAAGCCTGAAACTTTGCAAGTGCTCCTTCAGCGAAGCAATTCAGCTTCCGATGGAGACATGTGGCAGAGCTGGGATCATGGGCCTTTGGAGTTTGGCTACGCACCCAAGAAATCTGTTGTCTCTGATATTCAGACTTCTGCCTAAGTTGCTTCGTCAATCTACTGGTTTACTGAAGAAATTCCTAGAAGATGGGCACGTCCATTCGCCGTGGTTGGGGACTTCGTTGGGCACAATGCCAGACCTCCCCCAGGACATTTTGATGGATATATTTGCTACCCTTGAGATCCCTGATCTCGTGCGGGTGGGCTCTGTCTGCTCATCGTGGCGCTCGGCCTACACCAAGCTGCGTGACCTTGGGCAGTACAAGGCCTCCCAGACGCCGTGCCTGCTCTATACCTCTGAATCTGCGGGTGAGAATGTCGCATGTCTGTACAGCCTCGCGGAGAAGAGAACCTACAAGTTAACTCTGCCAGAGCCACCCATCCGCAGTAGATGTCTTATTGGATCCTCGCATGGTTGGTTGGTTACTGTTGATGAAAGATCAGAGATGCACCTTGTCAATCCAATCACCGGCGAACAGATCGCTCTCCCTTCAGTGATCACTATCGAGCATGTGAAGCCCATCTTTGATGAGTCTGGAGTTGTAGGAAAGTATGAATGCTCATACTACACCGCAACAATGATGTTTTACAAAGAGTCGGATCCTGAGTATGTGAAGCTCCATGTGAAGCCTACCTTCGATAAGTTTGAAATTGTTGGAAAGTATGAACCCACTGAAAGGAAGGTGTATCGCGAACCGTCAGTCTATGCTCTTGCCGAGCTGCGGGAACATCTCCAGTATAAGGCTTTTGTGTTCCCTGACCCTGATACATCCAAAGGAAGCTATATTGTTGTGCTCATCCATGATCCACTAAACCAACTCTCATTTGCAAGGGTCGGAGATGATAAGTGGACTTGGCTTCCACCGTACACTGAGTATGAGGATTGCTGTTACAAGAATGGCTTGTTGTATGCAATCACTATAGTTGGAGAAATCCATGCCTTTGATCTCAGTGGCCCAGAGATCACAATGAAGATAATTATGGGAAGGAAGGATAAGGTATATTCTGACAACACATACATTGTTCAAGCTCCGTGGGGTGATCTGCTGAATGTCTGGAGAACAATAGATGAGGATGAAGGTGTTGATCCAGCGGTGGTGAATACTACTGAAATTGAAATAAACAAGGTTGACACTGCAGCAAAAAAACTTGAGGAATATAAATGCTTGCATGATCATGTACTGTTTCTTGGGCACAACCAATCACTTTGCCTCAACGCAAAAGAGCATCCTCATTTGAAGGCAAACCATGCCTACTTTACTGACAATAATGAGATGTGGATTCATAGATCCAAGAATAATCGTCGTGACATAGGAGTATTCAACTTGGAGAGCAACAGTCAGGACGAACTTGTGTCTCCTCAACTTTGGTCCAACTTCCCTACTCCCATGTGGATTACACTGAGTCTTGCAAAGATGAAGATGAAATGAGCAAAGAATAAAGTGCTCTGTTTTTTTTCCTAATAGATGCATCACCAATTATATATGATGGAAAGAAATTGTAAATAAGAAATAGATGAATGGTTCACGGACATATTAGCTGTTGCTTTGTATCACTCTTGTATGATTTTGCTGACAGCTGCTTCATAGTTCTGTCATGAGCAACCGACAATGTTGCATGCTTGTTTAGGATTTAGCTATGTACTACTGCTTTATGATGTTTTCAGGTGATCTGCAATTTTTTTTGACTCAGATGCAAATGCATCTTTCCATAATTTGTCTACATCCAATATTTGTAACTTCTCCAACAGTCACAAACACATAGCAATCCAAGACAATACATAGAGAAACTTAACGCAGGTTGCACTCAATCACAACATTTGCATTAATTTGTCATTTCACTGCCTATCAGTCTTTGCCACTTCCTAGTATCTCATTGTGTCCTGCCAGCTGCTCCAATGAGGCAAAAGAATCAATCTCTCTTCACCACTTTCATCTTCTCCTGGTACATTGTCTCCTCCCACCAACCTATATGAAACCATCTGTTAGATAAAGGTCAAGTGAAAAGCAACCGTATCAATCTGAACCTACGACGGAAGGAACTAACCTGTATGAAGCTCGTGACAGAAGTGCACGTGAAATCGGAGCTCCCGTGCAGTACCGACTCGAACCCTGCAGCCGTTCCTAGGGCACTTTAGTCCGGGCGTGCCGTGCTTTTTCGAGCAATGTATAAGCATCTGTGGATGAAATGCAAGCAGATCAAAATATTACGAATCGATCTACACAAGTAGTGTTACAACACACGCATAATAAGCAGTCTGATACTCACGTTAGACGGATGGAATGTGTCTGTTTGGCACACCTTCCACTCAAAGATACACCTGTGGCAGAGAATTTGTTTGACACAAGTCGAACGGATGGAATGTGTCTGTTTGGCACACCTTCCACTCAAAGATACACCTGTGGCAGAGAATTTGTTTGACACAAGTCGAACGGATGGAATGTGTCTGTTTGGCACACCTTCCACTCAAAGATACACCTGTGGCAGAGAATTTGTTTGACACAAGTCGAACGGATGGAATGTGTCTGTTTGGCACACCTTCCACTCAAAGATACACCTGTGGCAGAGAATTTGTTTGACACAAGTCGAACTTCTTTGGCAGTATATGGCAAACAGACAGAGTTCCTCGCCCCACACGGGCTCGCCGCCGACCATCTGCAGATCAGCGGAAATCGCCAAAAATTAGTCATCACAGCATGCAGGTTGGGAGGTTAACAACCAGGACATGATTGCATTCGGAGAAAGAAATACCAGTGGCCGTGGGGAGTCAGGGGATGTGGGGGTGCTGGGCTTGCCGGAGGGTGTGGGGCTGGGGGCGGTGCTGTCGTTGGGATTCTGTGGCGCCGGCTGCTCGTGGTGAGGCGCCTCCTTGCGGTTGCCGGGGCGTGCCGGAAGGTTCGCATACATGTAACGGCGGGGACGCCGTGGATGCGGGCGGGGCGGCCGACGCGCGCCGCCGCGGCGAGCCCACCGGCTCGGTGCTCCTGCTCCTCCGGGGCCTCCATCACCCTTCCTGATCAGGAACTCTTCCGCGGCGTTCTTGGTTGTAGAACTGCACCTCCGATCCTGAGACGGCGAGCTCGTGTTCTTGATTGAAGAAATGCTGCTCCGATCCTGAGTGGACCTCCCAAGGTGTTCTTGATTGAAGAACTGCTGCTTCGATCCCGAGCCGGTCTCCCGAGGTGTTCTTGATTCAAGAACTGCTACTCCGAGTTTTTCTTGATTCAAGAAGTGGTGTCGCCGACCTCCCGAGGCGTTCTTGATTCAAGAACCGCCGCTCGATCCTGACCCGACGTCCCGAGGTGTTTCTTGATTCAAGAATGGTTCCTATCGTGCCGAGAGCGGGGCCTTGCTGCTGAAGCGAAGCGGGGCGGGGAGGTCGCGAGGAGGAAGGAGAGGGTTCTTGGAGGTGGTGGCGCGGTGAGAAATTCGCGAGCGTGCGGCGGTGGACGACGAGGTGGTGGGAGGGAGCAGGAGGAAGAGGAAGAGGAGGGCGAGCGGGTTTTGTTTCAATTCCGTTGGGGAGCAGGGCGCGGAGGGGTTTCGAGGTTTATATGGGGAGGGAGGGCGCTTGCTGCTTTGCGGGCTTGCGGCCCTTGTATGCCTTCGAAACGACGCTACCGAAAGCGGCGGGGTGCTCCCGTCAGCCAAGCTAGCACGCACTAACACACCACGAGCTAGCCGGTTGATTCGCCGATGGCAAGGTGTAGCGGCGCGTGGTGGCAATGGTGTTGAAAACGGCGCCGGTGCGCGTGGAAGGCGCTTTGTGAAGGTTGTGCCGATGGGAGGTGCGCCGGAACAGGAATGGCAGTGGCGGCGGTCGAGGCGTGCTGCCTCCGCGGCGGCGATGTTCCTGCCGCGCTGCTGGCGGGCGGCGTTCGCGCCAGGCGCACGGCGTCGGACGCGTCGGTGGTTCGCCGCGTTCAGGCACGAGGTCCGTGGGGGACTATCCGTATGGCGCGTGGGTACTAACTCCGTTGTCATTTGCAACCAGCATTGAGCCGTCGTTGTCGGAGCAATCATAATCCCGTCATCTTGGCATCGACCGTTTCTAGTAGGGAACCATTACTGTCGATGCAGCAATGTGCTACTCTGACAAATCTGAATAGCAAAGTGTTTCGACTTGTGAATCTTGCTGTTCCGACAGGTTTTTTCATTCTTTGTTTTTTCTAGGAGAACCGGGGGAGGGCATCCCACCTTGTGATTCATCATGGAGCTTCTTGTAAGTTCATAAAACATACAGTTCAGCAATTTTACAATAACCAACACAACACCTAGATTAGAGATAAGACAACACACATAATGTTCAGCAATTTTACAATAACCAACACAACACAACACCTAGATTAGAGATAAGAAAATACACATACACTTCAAAAAATCCAAAACATGAATCAAGCCGAGGGCACAATTCATCGGATTTCAGATCCCTGAATTCTCCAGTAATATGGTTTGTGCCAAGTGCCAGCGCGCCTCGTTCTTTACTGCTCAGACTCTCATACTGTGTAGTGCTGAACCTGCAGAGTAATATGTTTTCTTGCTGCATTTTCTGAACTTCTAATTCAGTGTTCATGCATACAGCCGATCCCTCCCCCTCCATACTTTGCACGAAATCAGGTGGCACACAACAAGGCCATGTGAGGCGAGATGCCATGGTATTCAGTCCCCTCCGATCCAGTCCTCCACAAAACACATCGGGTTGGAACGGCGTGGACCCCATGTCTTCTTTCTGTGTGCCTGGGCAGAGTTTCTGACGGTTCATGGCCTTTCTCATGGACACCTTCTCCTATTCAAGTACGAAGGGAGCATGTGTTCTCGGTGGAAGAGTTCGAGGCAAGCGGGTTTCAGAAAGAGTACAAGGGCACAGCATTTTCAGAGGATGTCACTGATGAGAAAACCCTAGCTGATCGACCACAAACAGGTAGGCAATTTCTATGATCAGAATTTTGAACATACGGAGATTATTTCAAATCATTTGCATGGCTGCGCAATTTCCTTCACCCTGTTTGATTTTTTCAGAGGAGCAGCAGACTGAAGCATCATCTATTTCACTCTGTTTGATTGTTCAGAGGAGCAGCGGACTGAAGCATCATGTATCAGTCGAATTGTCGAAAGAGGAAATGCGAAAGTAAAAGCTCATTTCATGCAGGAGATGAGGAAACAAAGCTTTCCCCAACTTCTGCAAATAAAAAGAAGACACATCAAAAGCCAATGCATTTCATCATTAGGATCATCACGGCTGGTGCACTGAAACAAAAATTCGTGAGCACTGGTTTACCCCTAATTCACCTGAACACACACAGAACTTGCTTGGTTTCACCACACAGAGGGGGTTCGGCATGCATAATTTTTATCCTGTAAGGCTTAATGCAGTTCTAAATTAATTTCACGATGTAGATGATTGGACGGACAAAATGTGCTTCGATTGGCCTCCCTACAAGCTGTAGAGTCACACTGAAAACATCAAGTAGCAAGAGATCATTGAAGGCCACACCTGCTGCTACTTCCAGTCAGGGTGGAAGGAGTTCTGCAGGGATAATGACGTCAGATAAGGAGATCAGTGCACCATTAACATCGTCAAGACAACTCTATGCCATGCCAGCATCAGGTCTAATAATCTTCCGGTAGTTTTCTTATCTTCTATGTTCTACGCTGCAAAATATAAAGCACACAACACACATTGACAGTTCGACCTCACTTCCATGACATGCTAATTGAACACATGGGCATCTTGCATGGTTATTATTCAGCAGCAAAGGGCAGGAGTACAATTGGCTACATGTTGCTCACGGGCCGAAAGGCCGAACAACCAGGCCTGGCCCAGCCAGCAAAGTTCTCCCAGGAAATCCAACACACCACGAGAGCCGTCCATGGTCCAAGCCCACGGAAAACACACACGCTCATTATCCACCGCCGCCGCCGACGCCGAGGACGGTAGCGCACCGCCTCGCTCTCCCTCTGGCTCTGTCCCTTGTTGTATTCAGCTTTCGATTGCCCGCCGGCGACAATCACAGCGTTGGCTGGATGGGAGGCGCGCGGTGTTCCGGTGATTACTGCTCCTCAGTGCCATATACCCAACCAAATCTTTTCGGAATCGGGATCGAAAGATTCGAGTTCAATTCTTCTTTTCCCTAGGATGGAAACGGATTCCGATTAGCTGCGTGGTCCATGCCTGGATTTGGATGTCCTCTCTTCATCTACTCGGACAAGGAACCCTCGGCAGGGTAGTTGGATATAAATCGAGTCAGGAGGGGGAGGGCGGAGGCTGCTCTGTGCCTGCTCCATCAAAGCCTGCAACTTTGCAAGTGCTCCTGCAGAGAAGCAATTCACCTTCCGATGGAGACTTGTAGCAGAGCTGGGATCATGAGCCTTTGGAGTCTGGCTACACACCCAAGAAATCTGTTGTCTCTGATATTCAGACTTCTGCCTAAGTTGCTTCGTCAGTCTACTGGTTTACTGAAGAAATTCCTAGAAGATGGACACGTCCATTCGCCGTGGTTGGGGACTTCGTTGGGCACAATGCCAGACCTCCCCCAGGACATTTTGATGGATATATTTGCTACCCTTGAGATCCCTGATCTCATGCGGGTGGGCTCTGTCTGCTCGTCATGGCGCTCCGCCTACACCGCGCTGCGTGACCTTGGGCAGTACAAGGCCTCCCAGACGCCGTGCCTGCTCTATACCTCTGAATCTGCCGGTGAGAATGT
>OAMR01000100.1:48860-63561 GCA_900205405.1 Echinochloa crus-galli
GAGAGGACTATCACAGGCACGGTTCATAGCTTCTATCACTTTTGTGCACTCAAAGCGCCTGCCTTCTCCTGCTTCTTAGCCTTGGCAGCCTTCCAGGCAGAGTTGTGTGAAACAGTATCCTCAGCAACCTTGGGTGGGGCAAAGTTGAAGTTTGAAGGGGATATGTGGCTTTTGTACTCTGGATGTGCCTCCAGAAACTTTTCCACATCCCCAGTACACCTTGCACGCTTCCCATTTGGCATGACGTAGTAGGTGTCCATTTTGGTAAAATCACTCCTCATGATCACTATCCTCTCTGTATCCTGCGGAGGCTTTGGTATGTTGGGTTTGTCCATGACCCAGATGCGGCTGTCGTCATACTCAAGGTCAGCAGGATCTTCACAAGAGCAGTCTGGTCTTCTGCTGCAGAACCATGGATCCTCAGTGAAGTTCTCACGAAGAGTCTCAAATTCCTCTTTAGTTTCAATCTCACGCCATTTGTAGCACCTAAAGCATTGCACTGCATACAAGCCAACAGAATCCTTGGTTGAACCTCGTTTTCTCTGTCAAATCAGAAAGGTATTCGTTATTTCCTTTATCTCATTTCTGGAAAGGTAAAAGAAAATCTATCTCAAGTGCATTTAAAGCATGAAAGTCTAGATTATAGCAACAAAACACTGTGCCACAATCTCACATATCATACTTCTGTAGAGAAGAATAGTGAAAAAAATATTTTGAACAAGAACAGAAAAATGGAAGCTGCTAATATAGTACTACAGAGACAATTTCTGCAGAATAATGAAACATTGCTTTCCAGCAAGCACATTGGAAAAGCTGAGCATGTCTTGGGAGACATCGCTGTGCGGATGCTCCTTGCCTGGAGAAGAAAATCTTTTTACTACATTGCACAAAATGGCTTTTGTTTATAGCAATCCTTATGTTGCATACTGTTGTACAGAAACCATATTCTATTGCACAGAAATAACCGCAGCAAAAGAACCAGTAGATCCAATTTAAAATAAGGTGGTCCCCGATTTTGTCCATCATATATTCAAAGTCCGCGCAGACCACAGCTAAATAGTTTCAGAAACAACATTGATGCACGTGGTATAAACAACATACAAGTACTCCACTTCCAGTTATAAATACACTCTGTTCCACTCTACCTTCACCCAATTGTACAGAACTGGCAGAAAATGTGTATGCACTGCAATATAAATACATGCAGCATAGTTACCCCACCAATCAAACAAAACAGTGTGTTCCCACTTCATCATGAACATGAAACAAAGGGAAATACAAAAAAATGATAGATCCATTGCAGAGTATGTTTATATCTTCGAGGGCAACAGTTGTCTTTTGCTTATATTCAGTTGGAAAGGAAGCAATACCACTGTTGTATTCAGCAGCGCCTAAAACATCTATTTTTATCATTCTTATGTAGCCATTGTGATTTCCTATACTGTTATCCTCAGCGGACCTTAAAAGGGAACATTTGCCACTACTTTCATCTAGACACTCTACTGCTTGTCGGTAGTTATAGAACACACATATCATCACGAAATCCTAAGGATTGCAAAATTACTTATATCCTAGCAATGACAGGGTCACATGAACACAAAGACCTATACAGTTCACTTGGATTACTAATTACTAGGACCAAGGGCAAATAATTTGTTGTTTTCTTCAGTTTGTACCTCCCTGGCAAAATCCCTAAGCATTTCACACCTAAAATACAAACCAACGCATACAAGCACACCTGCATTTTTTTTTGTAATAACAGACCTAAAACATATGCCAAGAACTTAAAGTCATACTTCTTTCCTACATCAAGTCACCTAACAGGAACTGTGAATGAAAGCGGCAGTTATATGGTTAAACAGCACCTAAAGAACACATCATTGGGTGCTGTAGAACCAATTCCCCCAAAGATATTTCTTTTAATCAAAATGTTATCTTTGCGGAAGAACCTGTGTGTGAGTCGACCTAATCCTAATCCCTAGCCCGTCTGGAACAAGAATTGCAGCCGACATTTTTGGCATCAGAAAACAAATAAACTTACTACGATCCTGAACACACGATTTATCAAAATCTTTCTTAACAAAACCACAAGACGAAACCACCGACGAGATGATCACAACAGTACCCCCCAAAATCCAACCAAATCAACGCCAGATCGATGTAGCCGGCGCCCAGAAAACACAGGCATCGACATGAGGAACAAGCAGAATCGGGTGAGAACCCAAAGCTAGGGTAAATATCAATCTACAAACAAGGACACGAGCGATCGGTGCGAGTGAGCGCAGACCTGGGAGCCTTGGGAGGGGGACGAACCCAGCGCCGATCCGGAGGTCATGCTGGCGGCGAGGTGACTGGAGAGGCCTCCGGCAGTGGCGTTCGATGCGAGATAGGGAAGCGGGGGAGCGGACAGGGGGTGGGGCGGGCGGATCAGCGAGAAACCGCGGCCGGTGGACCCGGTCTATAAAGGCTACCCGCACTGGGCCGGTAAAAGAAACGCTACAGCTATAGCGTCCGCATGCATTTGAGTCTTTTACCTACATGTCATTATAAAAGTTGATGGTTACCTGTGTGCCACTAAAAAATTCGTAGACATCTGTGTGCCATCACGCGAACTTTTTTTTACCCGTATGCCATTTCAGACGGATGGAGGCTAACGGAGTTGGAAATAGACTATTTTGCCCTTATGTGGGGCCCACCTGTCATCCCTAACCTCCATCCCTTTCCTCCCTCTCTCTCACTGCCGCAGCCTGCCGGAGCCCGCGATGAAGCCGCGCCGCGCCGCCTGCCCAAGCCGGGACAGTGCCAGGCCGTGCCGCGCCGCCCGCGCTGCCTGCTCGCGCCGAGACCGCACCGCGCCGGCCGCCGCGTGTCCTCTGCTGAGCCGCGCCGCCACGCCGCCTGCTCGCGGGCCGCGCGGCGCCGTCCACGCCGCCTGCTTGCACCGCGACCGTACCGCGCCGGCCCGCCGCCTGCTCGTGCCAAGACCGCACCGCGCCGGCCGACGCGTTCCCTCGCCGAAGCCGCGCCGCCCCCGCGCCGGAGCTGCGCCGCCGTCCACGCCCTGCTCCCGCCGCGACCGTGCCGCGCCGGCCGCCCCGCCCCGCCTTCCCGCCCCTGGCCGCCCCGCGCCGGCCGCCCGCCTGCCAGCGCCACCGCCTGCTCGGCCCGCGCCGGACGCCGCGTGCCCGTGTCGAAGCCGCACCGCCGCCCTAGCCGGGACTGCATTGGGGCCGCGCCGGCCGTCCTTGCAGATGGAGAGAGAGACGAGAGTTGAGGGACAGAGATAAGGCCAGGGGCAGAGGGGTCATTTTACATAAGTGGGTCCCATCTGTCAGGACTAAATTCTAACGGAATGCGGACGGAATGACACACGGGTAAAAGAAAGTTCGCGTGATGGTATACAGGTGTCTACGAACTTTTTAGTGGCACACAGGTAAACACCAACTTTTATAATGGCATACAGGTAAAAGACTCAGTATATTTTGCTGCAGCGGGGCACGCGGAATCAAGCGGTACCATCCCGTTTCCATCTATCCACGGTAAATCAAGCGTGTGTAGAGTCTCAACGCTATGTGCCATGTCGACGTGGATCCGGCACCATTTCAACCGCCCGCTGCCCACGTGTCCGTGGCCGGCCCGCCTCCACACACACCCATGCGCCGCCCCGCCTCCGAGCATGCCCACGCCTACACCCCGGCCGCCGACCCGCCTCTGCCCACGCCCGCACACCACCGGCCCAGCCTCTACGCACGCTTGCACGCTGCCACGCCCACGCGCTGCCATAGATGGCATAGGGTGGTGCGAGTGCGGACCAGCAGAGGATGCGAGGGAGCAGTGGGTGGGGGGAGAGGGCAGCAGGCCGGTGGCCGACCGGGGAGAGGAAGGGAGGGAGCTACGGCGGCCTCCCCGCGGCGGAGAGATCGAGAGATAGAAGAGAGAGAGCGAGCATGGTAGAAAGGTAGAGGAGAGAGGGGATTAAAAAATATTTACTAGTCGTGTCAAAAAAAAATATTTACTAGTGGGCCCGCGCGGTGATGGTGGTATAGAGAATGAAGATAGAGTATGACGAGTGCGGGAGAAAAGAATTTAGAGTAGAGAATATCAATAACCAGGACAAAATATTATGTTTTAAAGTGTAAAGGTCCACTAGTGCCAATAGCCTAAGAGGAAGACGGGCGGAAGTGCCGAAGTTTTTTTTTTTTGAGAAAACGGGTTGGATTATTTTGTGGACTAGTAGAGTGTCGCACGTGCTAAAAAAATTATAAATTACGACATTTACATTAATAAATTAGGCAAGAAAGAATACAAATTGACGTCAACAAACTCTGCTATTAAATATTCATAAATATTCGTAAATCAACTTCTCATCTTCATGAATGCACGTGCTAAAAAAATTATAAATTATGACATTTGCGCTAATAAATTAGGCAAGAAAGAATACAAATTGACGTCAACAAACTCTGCTATTAAATATTCATAAATATTCGTAAATCAACTTCTCATCTCCATGAATGCAGCAACCAAGAATTCTAACAAGGTTTCTGTGCTGCAATTTGGCTATCAGAACAACTTCGTTTCTGAATTCCTCTACACCTTGTCTAGAACTCTGACCAAGCCTTTTGATGCGATTTCTTTCTTCTCATCCAACATACCCTGCATTATTGAATCATTCATATATTGAAAAAGGCAGTGTCTTAGATTTCATAAGATTTTTTATTACCTTACAAACCTTTCCAAATCCCACCTTGCCCAAGCATATTGGCATCAGAAAAAATTATTTGTTGCAGTAACAATATTCCCAAATTCAAAAAGGGAAACTCTATGTTTTCATCACAAAGTTCGTTTGAGGCGCCCAAGTATCCTAGAATCTCTTTCTTCTGATTATTGTTGTTTGGACGTTGGCCTAACAGAAACATCAATCAATATCGTCTGTTAGTAGTAGGGAATTGATCAGGAACATTGCATTCATCTGATGATTCTAAATAGTGAAAACTCTACCTCTACATATCCAAACAAGGCACATGCCGGTGGCTGCAAATGCAAGCAGAGAGGCCGTAAGTGGAAGTACAATTTTTACCAACATCCATTCTCTTCTCATTAGCTGCAGATACATTTTTTTTAGATAAAGGATAAAATCTAGCCTCTATATCCACAGATGGATATATATAGCCAAAGATTACAAAGAGCTCTTAGACTCTAATCCTCAACAACGAGGAGCTCACAAACACAAGAAGAAAACTCTAAGGAAAAGAAAAAAAACTAGAAGACTCGGCCTCAATCTTCTTCTCCGCCCATTCTTCTACCTTGCATTGTCTTTATAAGCCTCACCAATCCATCAACTTCTTCGTCTACTTAGAAACTTGATGACGGGGTGAGCCACACTCGACCTCGAACATAAAGCAACCTCTACGCATTCACTCCATCAAGTTGCCACCACCCATGACGATGCCTAGCAACGCCAAATCCAGAGGCAAAATGGTACAAAATGGACCTTCAAGACGGTGCCTCCAAGAAAGAAACGACGTTGAAGACGCCGCCACCGCCCCACCGGCGAGCCGGAATCAGGTTTTCACCCGGAATTCATCCAACACTAGCAAGGAGCATCTCAACAACGCCCCAAGGAGGGAGAACGATGTAACATCCCGTAATTTTCGCAGGAATGTTGAATGCAAGAATGTGAATTTCAAAATTTTTGGTGAATTGTTGTGCAAGCAAACAAACATATAAGGTTGTTTTCTAATTTGCTCCCTTTATTCCTAGGCAATTTAAATTTAAATTAAAAATTTGAATTGAAGTGCTAAGGACCAAATAGTGTGATTTGGTTTTTAGTTGGCTTTTTAGTTCTTTGATTGGATTTGAATTCAAATCTTAAATTTGAATTCAAATCACTAACCAAACTAATTTTTAACCCTCTAACCCTCGTTGGGCCGAAACTTTAACCCAAAAGTCTAAAAGCCACCCCTGATCTTTTCCCGGAGCTCACTAACTAATCCAGCCCAGCTTTTCCTCCTTTCTTCTTTCTCCAACCCAGCCAGCCGACCTTTCGGCCCAGCTCGGCCCAGCAACACCACCCACGCCCTCCTCCTTTTCTCTCGCTGACGTGTGCCCCGCACCGCACTGTTCTTCTTCCCTCCCCTTTCTTTCTTCTTCACCACGCCGACTCCCCGCTCTGCCTCGCCTCGGCCAATCCCGACCAAGAGCTCCGCGGCCCGTCGCGATGCTGCCGCGTGGAAAGGGCGCAAACGCCGAGCATCACCAGCCGCTCACACTCAACAAACCCTAGCCACACCGCCCTATAAAATTCCATCGCCTCCCCCTTCCTGCCCAAGCCGCCGCCGCACCCCTTGGGGGTTTCCTCGCACCCTAGCCGAGAGAGGGAAGAAGAGGGAGGAGAAGCCCGAGGAGGAGGAGGGGAAGGAGAAGAAGAAGACGGAGAGGAGAAGCAGGAGCGTGTTTTCGCCACGCCGCACCGCAAGCCGGAGCGCCGCCGTCCGTGGGATCGCCGGAGCGGAGCAGTACTGGAATCGATCGAGGGAGCACGAGCGCCGTCGGAGCTTCGCACATCTTCCCCGACCTGCAACGATCGTCTACATGCCCCGGGTTGAGCCGCCGCCGTCGCACCCCTCTTCTTCCTCTGTTCCGACCAAGAACCGCCGCCGCCATGCTAGCCATCTGGATGCCAGCCTTCGTGCTGTGCTCTTTCTGCAGGGACCTTTCGCGCCGCTGAATCCCAACCCGCAAACCGCCGTCGCCCTTCGCAACCCAGGCCGCTGTGGTCGCCGCACGCTGGGGACACCCGGGCCGGGCGTGCGCACCACGGCCGCGTCGCGGACAAGCCAGGAGTTTTTCCCCGCGCGCGCGTAAGCCAAGCCGCGGCCGAGGCAGGACCTCGTGATCGCGAGCACAAGCAACCTGCCCAGCCAGAGCCTACCCTTGAGCCGCGTTGCCGTCGAATCGCCGCCGGTCGCCGTGGCGCCGAGCTCGCTCCGCCGCCGCCGCGACGGAAACCCTCCTAGCCCAACCAGCGCCAGCCCTTTTCCCTGCCAAGCTAACCTCTGAACCCTAGCAGACCTTTTCCGACCGGTCTTGAGCCATGCCGAGCTTTCTCCGACCATCGCCGCCGGCGAGCGTTGCCGCTGGCCGAGCGTCAGGGCGCGCCGCGCGCACCCGTTCGCAGTCGGCCGAAGCCACACCACGACCCACACCGAGATCACCCACGCGAAACCACAGAAAATCCAGCCGCGGCCGCATCTGATCCCATACACCCGGCTCACGTGAACCACACGCACGGTGCACCGTGGACCGCGTCCACCAAACCGCACAGCCGAGCCCCCCTTTGTGGGCTTAAAGTTAAACTTTAAGTCCAGCTTTCCACCTTGAACTCCTCTGGCCCAGCCGTTTTCGGCCCATTCCAGCCAGCCATCTTTTTCTCTTTTTCTTTTTCTTTCTTTTAACCCGCTGACAACCCGGTCCCACCTGCCATTGACTCTGTTAGGCTGACAAGTGGGCCCCGCTGACCCACTGACCATTGATCGTTGACTGGTCAACGTTGACCAAGTCAACGCTGACGTCATCCGGGCCCACGATGACGTCAGCAAAGCCGGCCCCACTGATGACGTCATGCTGACGTCAGCAGTGATGACGTGGCACGCCCTGGTGCTGCCACGTGTCCCAGTCGACTGATTTTCTTTTTCGGAATTATTTAATATTTTCAGAAAATGATTTAAACTTGTAAAATTAATAATAAATCAACCGTAGCTCAGAAAAATATGAAACCAGTTTCTATATTTTTCTAAAATCATGACCTACACGTTAGTGTAGAGTTTAGTGTTGTTTGGGTCTTCTTGTTTCACCGTTTTGTTGTTTCTTTGCTAGTAGCTGCGCCTTTATTTTCTTTCTGCGATCTTAGGAGGTCCCGAGAGTCAGGAGGAGGGCGACTACTACCCCAACTACCTCTACGAAGTGGAAGAGAAAGTCCCAGGTTCACGCCCTACCAATTTCTGAAATACCCAATAGACATGCAAAGTAGTACGCTAGCGCTTTATTTACTTGCATGATGATGATATGCCATGCACTGCCATTTATCTACCATGTTTCCTTGCTACCTATTATCCACTTTATGAGAATGCTATGCTTGCATGTGTTGGGATGGTTGGATTGATCTTCTTGGCGTGAGTTGGGTGGCATGGTGGGGTAGTGCAGCTTAGGCGGTGGAGGCGAGTGATAACAACCCGGTCGTTTGATCGGGTGCTTGGAACTGCACTCGGACAGTTCCTATGGAGTACCTGTTGCGGGTACATTTATGGATTACCTGAGATTGATGGATTTGAGGAGTTTGGGCGGCAATACCTGTAATGGGTGCCGATTGCGGACCGTTGCGGCGGATCGCTTTGGACGCTGTACTCGCCTTACCGACAATTAAGGACCGTATCGGGATGACGATGAGGGATGAAGATGTGTATAAGAGACAGTCTATGCTGTGGGTTGTGTCTCAAGACGGCTAGCTACCGTCTGCAGCCCGGGTGGTTCCTGGAGCGCAACCTCTGCAGAGTGGAAACTATACGTATAGCCGTGTCCACGGTCACGGACGATCCTTCATCTGGCTTATTCTGATTAGCATGGGATTCTGCTTTCTTACCTCATTCTTATTTTGGGTTATGAGAGGTTGGACCAGCTGAGGCTGTTGAGACAAGGTGGGGAGGGAGCTCACCGAGTCGACTAGCGAGTGAAAGGAGTTGGAGGATGTTTATTGCGGGAACCTGTTGAGACAGGACGAGCCCGATGTGGTTGTGAGATTGGTGGATGGATTTGGGGAGAGTTTGTGCTCGTGAGGAAAGGTGTTTGGAGATGAGATGAACTTGGTTATTGCTGCTGCGCGCATAGGAAAACCCCAGCTTATTTCCCTTGAATATTTTCCTACTAGTTTAGGCCACCTTAAAGCATTGCTGCATATTATGGTTGGTGACGTGGACCTGTCCCATTTCCTTGGGCACAGTCTTTGGGTACACAGGAGAAGACTCCGAGTACAAGACATCCAGGACCTTAGTCCTGTATGGAATTGGACCCGAGTCAAATTGTACTACCTCCGTCTCTGTTGGCGGTCGTTACAGCCTAAATCCGACCACCAATACTCGGGAATAAACGGGGTTATATGCAACATTCCATGTACTTAGGTTTTATTTCTAATAAAGTTCCACGAGTTTTGGTGAGTGTCGTGTTTGCAGGTACAATGTTTACAAATACATGCTATTGGGGCCGAAAATGACAGAAACGGCCGAACGACATGTTCGGCCGGTTATCCCCCTTAGTAATCATGTATGGATGTGATTATCCGCTGAAATGAGTTCTGTACGTGATAGCTGTTGATTCTGGGACTATCACAAGGATACAGGGAGTCGGATTCTCGTAATTAGGAATCCGGTTCGTTTCAGGTTCGGCCGAACCGCCTCCCTTGGCCAAACCGCCTCCAGGAGCCCATCTGCACCGTCCAGAGCAAAGGCGGCAGGATCAAGGGTTCGGCCGAACCCTGCAGCTCGTCCGAACCGACCTCAGGTGCCCGGAGGATTAGGGGGTACCCCCTGGCTCGTCCACGTCACCGCCAACCGAACGAACGCATCAAATGACAAGTGGACGATCGCCAACTCATCCCGGGCCACGCCAGGTCATCCCAGGCCATGCCACATCACTCTGGCCCAGAACAGACACGAAGCAACCAACCAGGAGGCAGCCCAGAGTGACCCAGCAGCAGAGTCGGTGCAAGGGGGGCCGGCCTTGGGCCAGGCCTGGTTCGGCCGAACCAGGGCCTTCGGCCGAACCGACCCCAAGCCACAAACCGCCTCCAGGAGCTGCCCTGCACCGTTGGATGCAAAGACGGTGGGATGGACGGTTCGCCCGAACCGCCCTGTTCGGCCGAACCAACCTCCTTCACCCGGAGGATCAGGGGGTACCCGCCCTGGAACGGTTATCCCCCTTAGCCGTGCAGGCCACCGGGAGCCGTCCACGTCACCGCCAACCGAACGAACGCATCAAATGAGAAGTGGACGATCGCCAACTCATCCCGGGCCACGCAAAGTCATCCCGGGCCATGCCACATCACTCTGGGCCAGAATAGACACGAAGCAACCAACCAGGAGGCAGCCCAGAGTGACCCAACAGCAGAGGCGGTGCAAGGGGGGCCGGCCTTGGGCCAGGCCTGGTTCGGCCGAACCAGGGCCTTCGGCCGAACCGACCCCAAGCCACAAACCGCCTCCAGGAGCTGCCCTGCACCGTTGGATGCAAAGACGGTGGGATGGACGGTTCGGCTGAACCGCCCTGTTCGGCCGAACCGACCTCCTTCGCCCGGAGGATCAGGGGGTACCCCCTGGCTTTCTTGACCGCTACCCAGCCTAAACCGACCATGGACACTATAAATAGGACCCCCTAGTGTCATTTGTAACACACACCACAAGCCAAGAGCTCCATTTCCACTTTTCTCTTTAGTAGAGTTAGGATAGTTTAGTTGGGAGTTAGAGTCGAGTCGAGCTGTGCCTCGGAGGTTCCGGAGTCGTCTTCAGAAGCTCTGGTAATAGCTCTTGTATCTTTTACTTTATCTTTTGTTGACATTTGAGTTATCAATATAGTTATCTACTTTGCTCTACTTCTGTCTTATATAGTTGCATCTACTTTAGTCTAGTTGCTTCTATATTGTGTTTAGACTATAGTTGGTTCTAGTTCTTAGTACTTCTAGTTCTTGCTTAAGTCTCTGTCTCTATTGGTTCTTCATTCTTGCTTACTACTTGAGGAGAATTGTCACTAAGAGTAGTAACGAGGGTGCTTGCTTCTGCTAGCGAAGTGAGTAGTTATTGATCTGTGTAGGAGTGGTTCCTAGACTTGTTAGTAGCCTTAGTTTCTACCCGTCGCAACGGAGGTGGTAGCCGGGAGGTGGTGACAGCCCTTCCGGTCGTTGTAGTCCATCACGTTAGTTCCGGTGCTTTAGGACCCAAGGTTCAGGGTAGTCGGCACCCCTTCTCATCCCTTTCTGTGTGTCGGAGGCCCTGTAGTCCCCAAGAAAGACAATAGACTTACCCCAGACCTTTTAGTGCTGGCTCTATAGCCTCTGTACCTCTAACCACTTGACTTAGGTAGATAGAGTCCTAGGAATCCTTTTATCTCTTCTCGTTGTACTCCCAACTATCTTTTATCTCTTCTCGTTGTCCTCCCAACTATCTAATCCTTCTCTCATCTATCCGAGCCTCCTTGAGCTGTGTGTGTCACAGTATATCCACTCCTATCCAATACCGTTTATCCCCCGTCTTGTTTAGTCGAGTACCCTTCTGTGATAGTCTCGAATATCTGTTCACTAGTAGTCTTGCCAAAGACTCCCTGCGGAAATATAAATTACGATACCTCGGGATTCTCCCAGGTGAAGTGCTACAGCGGTGATTCTGTGCGCTTGCAGAATATTTCTATATTTTACTAAGCCATAAGGAAAACCACTGAACACTCCTTGCATCAAGTATCGGGATTCCCCAATTCTGATATTGGAACGTAAGAAGTGCCAACAAGCATTTCTGGCGCCGTTGCCGGGGAAGCATTTGGCTAGATTACTTTTGAATTTTTATCTTGAGCTATCTTAGTTGAGTACCGCTACTCAAGCGGGTTTATCCTTGCTCTGTTCGTTGGTCTTTGTGGAACAGAGCAGTGCATGACTGGTTTCCAACTAATTATTTGCTTACCGGAAAGCCAATGTTCCATTTCAGTGTTTCATGTTCAATACCAGGGTGTTCTTGACGAAGCAACTCCTTCCGACGAACCCAGTCCTTCCCGTCATTGACCAGGCTACATCGAGGATGGCCAGCAAGACGATCCGTGAGTTCTCGGCCCCATCGAGCGAGAACGTACGTGTCGGACCAGCTCCGCCAGTCGGAGATGGGAGCTTCGAGCTCAAGCCGGCCCTCATCAACATGGTTCAGGCCAGCCCGTTCTGCGGCAAGCCACATGAAGATGCCAATGCCCATCTCAAGCATTTCCTAGAGATCTGCAACACCTTCACCATCCGCGGAGTAAGTACCGATGCTATTCGCCTTCGTTTATTCCCATTCTCATTATTAGGAAAGGTGAAGCAATGGTTTTATGCTAACCGCAAAGCCATAGACACTTGGGATAAATGCACTAGCGCTTTCTTGCTAAAGTTCTTTCCGGTTGGGAAAACCAACGCCCTCCGGAACAAAATTGCTAGTTTCCAGCAGTTAAAAGATGAAACAGTCCCGGAGGCATGGGATCGCCTCCAGGACTATATTTCTGCTTGTCCTCACCATGGTATGCAGATGATATAATTTATGCATAAACAATTACAAATAAAATGTGATTAAGTTCTACCACTATTTTAAAATCTCAAAATGTAATTAAATGATCTAAATTAACCTTTAACTATGATTTTATTTAATTAAAATTAATCAAGCATGTAGTGTGTTCTTTTAATACAAATATTCTGCTAGTTTTACCATTTCAACCATAACTTCGTTTTCAGCCATTCTTGCGCCCACGCGACCATAGAATCGAGCCCTTCCGCTTAGTGCGTTCTTTTAAAGCTTTCCCTTTGATTGGTGTATTGTTCTTAGTGTGTATATTGTTTGTTTGCTTGTTTAGCTGCTTGTTGTGCTCGATGATTGCTGCGACTAGAAGAAACGTGTTCGTGTCAGTGCTATCAAGGAGAAGAGCTTGAAGATCAAAGAGCTGAAGATTAAGAGTAATTATACTAGATTTGAGGCAAGTTATAGCACGGACAATCCTTGCTACCTACACACCCTTTAATCATTTATTTCATACATGCATGTGTCTAATTTGATGTATCCCTTTAAGGTTGTACCTAGCTTTTGTTTATCATGTCCTTGTTTACCTTGGGTTTATGCATATGGGTAGAATATTTGCTATGCCGCAGCTACTGTCACCTCTATTTAATCGTTAATTTTGGTTAAGTGGTTCACTTCCACCTTAATGATAAAACTTTCTTTTACAAACATGGATCAGGGAGCTAGGGCATGTTGGTGTGCTCTGCTCTAGTGTCTCACCCTAAGGACTGGTCTTAAAGCGGCAACCCAGGAGCCTGTCGCCACCGCTAGAACTATAATGGCTCTGGTCTTGGTCAAGTAGCTTGTACGGCCTCTAGCTTGACAGTGGCTACTGACGGACCGATGGCGCTATGAGAACCACTCGTGAGTGTTTGGTATGATCCACCGAGGACGGGAGATCCGTTGGCTATGTCCCTGTGAAGCACAGTCCTGTGTTGGGAGTCCTCCCGTTGGAACTCCGCACGTTGCGCATTGTTGGGTGGATACCGGCGCGTTGGACGCCATTGACCCCTTATGGTGGACTCCGTAGGCGTACGTCATTCTCGGTGCCTTGGCGCCATACTACCTGTGTTGTATCATAGCGGCCACTGTCTTGTTAGGGTGTCTTGTGAAAAGCCTCATAGCGTCCCTATGCGATCAAACATGGCAGCATGGGGATGACTCCACTAAAATCAACTTTGGTCATGTCAATGTTGGATCTCACCTACCAAAAACCACCAAAAATTTCCATGATCTAGTGCTGCACCCATCAAAAAAAAGTTTGTGCTGGTGGGAGGCAAGGTGTGCATGCAGCACATGCAGCACCCAGGCCAGTTCGGCCGAATGCACTGGTTCGGCCGAACCAGGCAGTTCGGCCGAACCAGGCCGGCTGCCTTCCCGCGCGCCTATAAATGGTGCCCCTTGCCTCCTTGCTTCTTGCACCACTCACACACTCATACACTCTAAAATTTCTGCTAGGAGCTCTCTTTCTCTCTCTCTCTCATTTTCTTTGCTCAAGTACTTGCTCTAGTTCTTCCCAGGTTCTAGCTCAAGTTTTGGTTCTCTTGCATAACTAGAAAAATCCCAAAAATATTTTGCCTTTGTTGCGATCTTTGTGCTGAAATTTTGGACGATTTTGTGGTGGTCACCGACACCCACAAGAACGACTAACCTTATGCACCGCCTTGGCCTCCAACGGCCAGGATGCGGCCTCTGAGGCGGTTTGGCACTTCGGCCGAACCGCCCTAGTTTGAACCATATATTCAGTCCTTCGGGTAGTCGTTGTGCACTAACTTTTTGCAGGATCATGTCGAAGTTCATCGCTGCAATCCGTCGCTCCACCTGGCTTAACCGCCGTACGGACGATGCTCGGAGTTCCCCAGCTCCGTCCCGAGGCTCGAGCCGGATGGACACGGATGAACAAGAAGCTGCCGGCTCGGGATGGGGTCATGCCACGCCCCCAGCCAGGCAGCTTCTGAGCATCAACGACATCGTCCTAAGGAACGAGCGGGAGCGGAACACCTTCAACGAGCTTCGTCTGAAGGAGTTCGAACACACCCGTGTTTTTGAGCAGGAGCTGCTCAGGGACACGGGTATGGACGAAAAATTCATGGAAATTTTCCAAGCCATTAGCTGGGAAGATTTCTGGCACATCAACGAACAAGGTTCGTACCTTCTCACCCTAGAATTCCTTTCAACTTTGGTTTCTGAGTCTGGGGGGATTCGTTTCCGTTTCTGCAACCAAGAGTTCTTCTGCTCTTGGTGGGATTTTAGCTCGGGTCTCGGCTTTTCAAGCCGTTGCTCTTTAGACCCAAGCAAAGCTCTGAAAAGGTTTGATCGGGTGGCTTTTTGGAAAAAAGATTTCGGGGAACTCCTGAGTGCTCCTCTCACTG
>OAMR01000100.1:89637-103023 GCA_900205405.1 Echinochloa crus-galli
TCATTTTATCCAGCGCCTGTCTCTTATACACATCTGCCATCGGGGAGGAGGTGCACAAGCTTCTGCAGGCCGGGTTCATCAAGGAGGTATTTCACCCAACCTGGCTTGCTAATCCTGTTATAGTTAGAAAAAAACGGAAAATGGCATATGTGTGTAGATTATACCGGTTTAAACAAAGCATGCCCTAAGGTTCTATTCCCTTTGCCTCGAATAGATCAGATAGTAGACTCCACAGCTGGGTGCGAATTGCTATGCTTTCTTGATGCTTATTCCGGTTATCATCAGATTAAGATGAAAGAGTCCGACCAGCTCGCGACTTCTTTTATCACCCCGTTTGGCATGTTTTGCTACGTCACTATGCCGTTTGGCCTCCGAAATGCTGGGGCAACATACCAGCGATGTATGCAACATGTTTTCAGAAGCCACATCGGGCGGACCGTTGAGGCATATGTGGACGATATCATTGAAAAAACCAGAAAGGCGGACGATCTGGTAAACGATTTCCAGATCGCATTCGGTTGCCTCCGGGCAAACGGGGTAAAATTAAACCCGGAGAAATGCGTATTCGGGGTGTCGCGAGGCATGCTATTGGGTTTTATTGTCTCCCAGCAGGGCATCGAACCCAACCCCGAAAAGGTCTCGGCCCTGGAACAAATGGGACCGATTCGAGATCTCAAGGGGGTACAAAAGGTGCTGGGTTGCCTTGCAGCGCTTGGCCGCTTCATTTCCCGATTGGGTGAGAAGGGCTTACCTTTGTACCGGCTCCTGAAAAAGCACGAACGCTTTTCATGGACCCCCGAAGCTCAGAAAGCCCTCGACGGGCTAAAAGCGTCACTTGCACGCGCACTGATTCTCACGCCGCCGCAGAACAGTGAGCCCCTCTATCTATACGTTGCGGCGACAATGCAGGTTGTCAGCGCCGTTATCGTCGTAGAAAGAATAGGGGAGGGGCATGCTCTGCCGGTCCAGAGGCCGGTGTACTACATCAGTGAGGTGCTGACCGAAACCAAGGCGCGGTACCCACAGATTCAGAAGCTAATCTACGCTATAGTGCTCGTGCGACAAAAGCTGCGACACTACTTCGAGGCTCACCCGGTCACCGTGGTCTCATCTTTCCCTTTAGGGGAGATAATCCGCAATCCGGACGTCTCGGGTAGGATAGCGAAGTGATCGATGGAGCTTGTGGGAGAAACTCTCTCCTACGCACCGCGAAAAGCGATAAAGTCGAAAAATTTGGCGGATTTCCTCGCCGAGTGGACAGACGTCCAGTTTCCACCACCGCAAATTCAAGCCGAATGCTGGACCATGTACTTCGACGGGGTGATGAAAGCTGGGGCAGGCGCAGGCCTCCTCTTCGTTTCACCCCTCAGGGAACACATCCGATATCTGGTTCGCCTGCACTTCCCGGCGTCGAACAACATGGCGGAATATGAAGCCCTCCTCGCAGGGCTCCGCATCGCCATCGAACTTGGCGTCAAACGCCTCGACGTCTGGGGTGATTCTCAGTTGGTCATCGACCATGTGATGAAGAAAGCAAGCTGCCGCGACGAGAAGATGGAGGCGTACTGCAACGTGGTTCGTCGTCTCGAGGACATTCTATGGCCTCGAGCTGAATCATGTCGTGCGCAAGTACAACGAGGAAGTGGATCAGCTGGCCAAGATTGCGTCAGAGCAAATCACTGTTCCCCCGAACATCTTCGCTCGCGACCTCGACGAACCCTCCGTCAACCTCGAGCAAAGAGCCGAAGCCCTCAAGGCACCCTCGTGGGCTCAGGGGGCTGACCCCATGGACGAAGACCCCTCGAAATAGGGGCTCGAGGTCCACGACCTTGAGAACTCCTTGGCCGAGGCCATGGAAATTGATGCGGACGCGCGACCGCAAGACTAGCACCGCCCATACCTTGTGTGGATCGACCGCGGGGAACTGCCCTCAGACCGGACCGAGGGGCGCCGCATCGCCAGAAGGGCCAAGACCTTTGTCTCGGTCGGCAGCGAGCTATATAAACGCAGCACCTCGGCAATCCTGCAGCGATGCATCCCCATCCCCGAGGGAAGGCAGTTAATCCGCGACATCCACACCGGGGTGTGCGGACACCACGCGGCGCCGCGTTCCCTTGTGGGTAACACATTCCGACAGGGCTTTTACTGGCCCACCACCGTCGCCGACGCGAACGAGGTTGTGCGCACCTGCGAAGGGTGCCAATTTTATGCACCAAAGACACATCTCCCGGCGCACGCCCTGCAGACCATCCCCGTAACATGGCCCTTTGCGGTCTGGGGATTGGACCTCGTGGGACCTTTCCGCCAAGCGCCCGGGGGCTTCACCCACTTGCTGGTGGCTATCAACAAGTTCTCAAAGTGGATCGAGGTCCGGGCCATCACCAACATCAGGTCCGAGCAGGCCGTATTGTTTTTCATTGACATCATCCACCGGTTTGGGGTACCCAACTCGATCATCACTGACAATGGCACCCAGTTCACCGGCAAGAAATTCTTGGAGTTCTGCGACGACCACCACATCCGCGTGGATTGGTCAGCTGTGGCGCAACCACAAACAAACGGCCAAGTAGAACGTGCCAACGGCATGATACTACAAGGCCTCAAGCCAAGAATCTTCAACAAATTAAACAAGTTTGGCCGGAAATGGGTGGCTGAGCTGCTGTCGGTGATTTGGAGTCTCAGGACAACCCCGAGCAGGGCCACAGGCTTCAGCCCGTTCTTCCTCGTCTACGGCGCCGAGGCCGTCCTCCCGACAGACTTGGAGTACAGGTCTCCGAGGCTCAAGGCCTACCAGGGAGAACAAAACCAGCAGAATCGTGAGAATTCACTGGATCAGGTGGACGAGGCTCGGGACGTGGCGTTGCTCCACTCAGCGCGCTACCAGCAATCGCTCCGGCGGTATCAAGCTCAGAAGGTGCGGTGTCGAGACCTCCGCGAGGGGGACCTGGTGCTGAGGCTACGCCAAGACAATCGAGAATGCCACAAACTCACTCCGCCATGGGAAGGACCATTCATCGTCGCCAAGGTCCTCAAACCCGGTACCTACAAGCTGTCGAACGAGACGGGAGAGGTCTTCCCCAATGCCTGGAACATCCAACAGCTACGTCGCTTCTACCCATAGAATCTCTTATACTTTCTGCAATCTTGTTTTGTCGCTCGATGATAATGAAAAGATTTGTAACGGCATGGAAACATTGTTACTAACAACGATGAAACAGGGCGACTCGCCTTTACCCTCGAAGGGAACTCGAGATAAAGCCGAGTCCCCTCGGGGGCTACTGGGGGACTAACCCCCCAACAGTCCTAACATCTTTCCATGCGCTCTTTTCGAAAATGTGTCGCCAAGCATTTTTTTCGACCGCTCGGAAAGACTAAAGCGAGGCGCGAGCCTACTGCGGCTGAGAGCCGGCCGATTCGTGGGACCGCCTACGCCCTCGAAAGGCTACGGCATCCCCCTCGCCACTCGACGCCAAAGTTACTAGCGTTCCTCTGCCAAAGTCAATCTTGAGCTAGGAAGAAAGATGCAACACGCCGAAACCAAAACGCATCGATTAAATTAAATTAATACGTCCTTATCTACCGCACAACTAATCACGAAAATGTCGGGACCGAGTGCCAAAAATCTCTGCAGGAACTCACGAAGATGGCTTTGGCGTCCCCCAAGCCGCAATAATCAGGCTCCCTAGCGCGCCCCGAAAATCGCAAAGGACCCAACCTCCCTTTGACCAGGACCTAGAACGCGTTATCAATTCCTTTACATTCAAAGATCAAGGGGGAAAGAGCTACGGCCTCGACGTCAGGGAGGGATCAACCTCGACGTCAGGGACAACTACGGCCTCAGGCTCGGTGTCGGCGCACGCGCCTGCGTCCTCATCCTCATCAGGAAAGAGCTCGCGCCTGAACTTGGCGGCGAGCGCTCCGGCGGCATCCTCGGCGCTATCATCGGCCTCATCAAGAGCAGCAAGGGCGGCGTCGTCATCCAAGTCTTCGTCGACAAAATAGCCACGCGCCACCACCGCAAGGTCGATGGCGTAGTAGGTCGACACCACACCAAGTGCCTTCTTCATGCCAAGGTGAGGAGCGTTCTCGAGGCGCTCCGCCACGCAGCCTCTCAAAGACCTCAGGCGGTTGGGCAATGCCGACCCCGACTGCGATCCCGACGGAATGTCGACGGTCTGAATTTCCCGGCACGTGGCGTCGGCGGCGTCCCTCAGGGTTTCGAGCTCCCCCTGAGCCCCGGAGTAGGGCAGCCTGAACGGCCGCCACCTCGTCCGCCTTCTCGGCCACGGCCTTCCGCAGCCCTGGACAAGGATCAAGCACGTCAAAACGAACTCCAATACAGAAAACAGCCAAGGAAGCTCAGAAGACATAGAACCATACCGTCCACCAAGGTCGTGGCCTCGGTAAGCGCCATACGCTCCTGCTGGAGCAGGTCCTCCGGGTGGCCAGCGCATCCTCCTTCTCCCGATGCGAGCGGCAAAGCCGTTCGGCCTCCTGGGCCTTTTGCTCTGCCTGAGCCGTCACCTCTGTGAGCTGGGACTGCGCGGCCTCGCGCGCCTCGCGCTCCTGCTCGAGCAGCGTCCGCCCCGCCATGAGCGCCTCGCGCTCCTGCTGGAGCTGACCTTGGGCCTCCAGCAGCTTGGCCTCGGCCTCCTCACGCGCCTTTCGCTCAAGCTCAAGCTGCGCTAATGCCGCGGCCAATGCCTAGGCCCCCTACTCCGCCGCGCCCTTCTCGGCGTCGCGCTCCCGCTCCGCGCGAGTCTTGGCACCCTCGTGCGCGCGAGCAGCCGCCTCCGTCTCCCTCACCCATGCGGTGAGCTGTGTCACCTCCGTGCCCAGGTCCAGGTTGGCCTGACGGTACCGATGGAGGTCGGCGTACAAATCCGCGATGCACGCGGTTTTGTCTGCTGCCTCCCTCCGCAGGAGCTGCACGAAGAACCATCAGGGATAAGGCACGAGCTGAAATGATGAAAAGCTACCGGGCAGCATGGATAAGCATGGGGTTACCTCGAAGTGTTCCAGCGCCTGCCTGGAATGGAGGTCGGCGGTGGCGGCGATGGCCCGGCCCTCGAAAGGGATCGATGGGCGCCCCAGATAAAGCAAAGCAAAGGCTTCAAATCACGCTCGGTCAACCCACTCTCAAGCCCGTGGCTCGAGGGTGGCCAACACCATTCGCAAGGCCCTACTGATCAGAAGTACGAAGCCTGACCCGTAAAAGGGTTCGACAGGCGCTCCAGATCAACAGAGTCAGGGATGATTCGGGCGTGCTCGACGGACTTTACCCCGGACACGAAGTCCGGGGACGCCCCTGTTGTCTTCAAGGCCAGACAAAGGCAGCTAGCCGAGGGATCCCATCGAGGGAGAGCTTCCGTGCCCTCGGTCCCCATCGAAGGGGGCCGAGCCCTACCTAGCAAACCTTTGCGAGTGCTCTCATGGATGAGTCTCCGGACCACTAGCCGACCCCTAACGAACGGGGCACGGGCGTGCACTTGAACTACCCGCTAACAGCTCACGGAGGCGTTCGTGTACGCGGCCCGATTCGAGGGATACACGAATGACCTCACCCCTCTCCCCCGCGAAGGGGCAGCGAGGGTCGTAACTTAAAGACAAGAGCCTCCCTGGTCGCCCCCGCTCGGGCCAAGGGCCCGGGGGCTCCGCGTAACGTAACCTTTCCTCCTGAACGAGCAAACCACGTCGAAGTCGTGCGGATCCCGACTTTCGAATGGCCCGGCGCCACCCCTGCAACATGGCAAATGGGTGCGACCGATACAACCCTCGGGAATCAAAGCCCTTGCACGAGCAAACTCACTCCTCCAAGGGCTCGGGGGCTACACCCGCGGGTGCGCTCGCGCGCCCCCATGGAAGAACGTACGTAATCAGGAAGGAATAACCCCCGCACAATGCCCGGAAGCAATCCCGCTAACCGTCAGCCTCTGCCCGACTGGCCTCTAGTCCGGCAGATGCTCGGGGGCTACTGTCGGGGACATACCGAAGGGGTCCCTAATCATCAGGATAATCACCCTCCAGAAAATGCTAATCACAAAGGGCCAAATCATCGGTGGCCTAAGGCAGCCACCCGGGCGACGCGGCCCATTACCACTTATCATGGCCCAAACGGCCATCTGAGCTTGTTTGTCCAAGGGCCCTAGTGGCGGACCCCGTCTCCGCCTCACTCGAGGGTCTTCGATCCCCTCGGGCAGGCGCGATGCCAACACCGCCTCGCTCGAGGGCCGCACGCCCCACTCAAACAAGAGAACCATCTCCGCCTCGCTCGAGGCCACCCCTCTACTCGACGTGGCGCGCCCCGGTGCTCCAACCGACAACGGCATTTAATGCCCGTCCCATCCACCGGGCGCCAAAGTCAAAAGGCAAGGCTCCGCCCCACTCCACGCTGCTGACACTGTCAGGCCCACAGTGCCACCTGCTCCGAGCACTGTGTTGATGTTCCGCCACTATGCGGACTGGCGCAAGTCATTCCACCGCGCTGTGCCAACTGCTCCCGTCCTCTCCCCACCGTGGGACCCTCGAACTGGCATGGGGCACCCTCGAACGGTGTACGGGCGGTAACTAGGGGTGAACCTTGGGCAGGCACACCACGCTCCGCCAGCTCTAGCCACCGGGCCACCTGCCCCCGTCACTGTGCAGGCATGGCGAGCCCTGTGCGGATTTGCAGACATCATTTCCCTTCACTATTTCACCTGCTCCAGTCCTCCCTCCGCGGCATGGCCCTCGAATGGGCATGGAGAACCCTCGAACGAATATACGGATGATGACCAGGTGCGGACTATGGTCTGGCGCAGCCCCGAGACGATGAACGTCGGGTCAAATCCACCAACTCCCGGCCATCCCCTGGCGAGGCGAGCACGCCGTGCACTGTGCCCAACAGAGGCCACCATCCCGACCTCTGTACCGCCAACTCCCGTCCTTCCCCTGCAGCCAGGGCTACGGATGAGCATGGGAGACCCTCGATCAGGCGTACGGGCGACGACCCAGCACTGGCCGAAGGCCCCGCCGCCCCTTGAAGTCACTCCAAGACAAGCACAGGGACGACCACGACGCCCGGAGAAGCTAGAGCTCGCCATAAATCTCCGCTCAGGACCAAGGACGACGGCACGCCCGGTGCCACGCTCTCCAGTGTACCCCCTGTAGCACATACTGTACTTGTACTTGTATGCCTCCCTCCTTCCTTGGCCTATAAAAGGAGGGGGAAGGCGCCCACTCGTGAGGGGATGAGACCCAGAGAACACACGAACACGCACATGACGATGACCTCCACTCACGATATTGGCACTCTGCCTCAATCACTCCACTCATCCAGGGACTTGGAGACTTGAGACTTCCTCTCCTCTCCCGCCTTGCTTGTCCCCCCCCACTGCAAGCACCCCGGTGCAAGATAGTACAGTGCCGCGAGCACGCTCTGCTGGACGTATGGCCCCGCGGCTGGAACCAGGATAAACCCTTGTGTCATCGTGCTAGCTCTTGCATCAACCGTCGAGGGGACGGGACACAGCGCATTTTGTGTGGCGCTGAGGTTGGGCGGCCAATCTTGGCACCGACAAGGGCGCTGCCTCTGTCGATCAGTACTTTGGTTATTAGGACTCAGTCCACAACCGCGCTGACAATCAGTGGATAGGAGCCCGGCTCAGGCAGGTAGACCTAGTGATCTCTCCTAGTGAAGGTGATCGGAGTTTCCGACAACCTGAGGTACTCGACGCCCTTGGTGCCGGCGAGATTTTTCTCCCGGCTGTGGAGTTTCTGCTTTCTTTTGTCGCGAAATGCGTCAGGCCCCCCAGAATCGCATTGACCTGGCGGTCTGTGCGCTGAAAGTTGTCGTGATGTTCGTCAGCGGCCGCGCCTTCCTGGTCCAGGCGGCGGTTGTGATCGTCTTGTACCCGGTTGTCACACCCCCAAATTTTTCTAATTTTGGGATGTGAATTTTTAACGTAATTAATACAGTAATTGTCTCAATTTTCTAAAATTTTCCAAGCTTTACAAAATTTACAGGGAATTTAGTATATGAAAAGTTGTTTTTCAAATAAAATTAAAACACTATAGGTTTAATGTTGTGTGTGTTGCATTTATGCTGGCTGCATTGAGTTTTGTATTGCTCGTGGTTCAATGAGAATTTAAATCAAATTTAAATTCAAGTTTGAACTGCGTCGGTTTGAGGCTCAGAATAGTTGTTTGAGCTGGAGTTCGACTTTGCCCCCTGATCTCTCTCTTCGGTTCGACTTTGCTCCTCCTTTCTTTCCCTCAAGCCGGCCTAGCCCCTCTACCCCGCCAGCCCGCCTCCCCCTTCCTCCTTGCTGCGGGCCGGCCCAGCTCGACCTATTTCCCTCCCGCTGACCGAACCAGCCCAGCAGCCACCCCCGCGCCGCTCGGCCCAGTGCCACCCCTTTCGGCCCAGCTCCTCGCCCAGCGTGTTCCCCCTCTCTATCTCGCCGACACGCGGGACCCACCGGTCGGCTTCATCCCCGACCTCCGGCTCGAGTCGGACTCGAGTCCAACCGAGGCCACCGTTGCGCACGCACGCCAGGGCCCCGACCCCTCCCGTCTTCGCGCTGCTTGTGGACCCACTCGTGCCCTTCCCCGAAGCTTCCGCCGCTCTCTTTCCTTGCGCGCGCCCTCCCGGAAAGGAAAGAGGAGGACTGCCCCCACCGCCGTGCCTCACCTTGGCGATTAGTGCCGCCTCGGCACCAAGCCCGTCCTGCACTCCCCTGGGAGATATAAAGCTAGGGACGCCGCATCCCCTTATCCATCACCAAGACTTCGCCGAGCACCCAGCACCTCCACTCGCCTTGCACCGCCATTGGAGCTCCGCCTCCGAGCTCGCCGTCGATCCAACGATTCACCGCCGCTTCTACCTTCTCAACCCTTGAAGTAGCTTCACGTGGAGGTAAGGATGCTCCCGGACCACTTCTTGCTTGTTTAGGCGCCTTGTTTCCGCCCGCCGCCGCTCGCCAGCAATAGCCGTCCGCCGCTCGCCGTCGCAACCCATCACCGCCGCGAGCCCGTGGACTTGAACACCCCAGCCGCGTTATCCTTGATCTCCCACACCCGTAGCACCAAATCTTGACCCAAACCATGGACCATAGCTCGATCTCGAGCTTGCTCCGGCATTGCGCCGCCGCGGCCCGCGTCGGGCCGCCACGCCCTTGTTCCCCGCCGACGACTAACCCCCCACAACCAAGCTTGGCCGTCCGATCCAAATCCAACTCCAAGATTGGATTTGACCATGGTGAGATAACGGTCAGCGTTGGTCAGCCCCAGCAATTTTGCTAAAGAGTCCCTCGGCTTTCCCGAAATCAACCCACCGTCCATCTCTGTTGAAAAGTAATTACCAGCAGGTCCTTTGTTTTACGAAAAACCCCCTAAACTTCTATATATTCGAACCCGCCGTCCTGCCCTACTGTTTTTACATGTTAGCCCCCGAGTTTTACCGCATAATTATGTATAGGCCCTCGGATTTTCACAAATAACCCCTGAAAACTTTGAAACTTCGCCAGTAAGCCCCTGAAACCTTAGAAAAGCCATATCTTTCTCGTTTTAGCTCCGATTAATGTGATTCTTGCGCTCACGTGTCCGTAGCGAAGTGTATATTAGTTTTAAAGCTTTCTTTTGTTCTGTTTCTACTGTTTGATGTATTGTTCTTAGTTATTGTTGTTTGTTTACTTGTATGTTTGCGCCAATGATTGCTACGAGTAGAGGAGCGCCATCAAGAGATGTCAACAAGAAGAGTTTGAAGATCAAGAGCTGAAGACTATGACTAATTTTATTGGATTTGATGCAAGTTATAGCATGGATAAATCCTTGCTACCTACACACCTTTAATACATTATTTACTACATTTGCATGTGTCTTAATTGTTTCCAATTAAGGTTATACCTAGCTTTATTTATCCTGGACCTTGATTTACCTGGGTTTATGCATATGGGTAGATGGTTTGCTATGCGTAGCTACTGTCACCTTTACTTATTTGTTAATATTGACTTAATGGTCCACTTCAACTTTAATGTTAAAACTTGCTTTTTAGCAACATGGTTTATGGCGCTAGAGCATGTGCTGTGTGCTTTGCTCTAGTGTCTCTCCCTAAGGACTGGTTCTTAAAGCAGCCACCCAGGAGCCTATCGCCACCGCCAGAACTATAATGGCTCTGGTCTTGGTCAAGTAGCTTGTACGGCTCTAGCTTGATAGTGGTTACCGACGGGCCGACGGCGCTATGAGAACCACTCGTGAGTGTATGGTTTAATCCACCAAGGACGGGAGATCCGTCGGCTCTGTCCCTATGAGGCACAGTCCCGTGTTGGGAGTCCTCGCGTTGGAACTCCGCACGTTGCGCATTGTTGGTTGGATACCCGTGCGTTGGACGCCATTGACCCCCCTATGGTGGACTCCGTAGGCGTACGTCATTCTCGGAGCCTTGGGCCATACTACCTGTGTTGTACCATAGCGGCCACTGTCTTGTTAGGGTGCCTTATGAAAAGCCTCGTAGCGTCCCTATGCGATCACACCTCAGAAGTGTGGTTTGTGCGGTTTGATCCACCTCCGCGTGGTTGGGTGCAAAGTTCATTTGAACTTTTACACGACTGGTGGGTAAAGGGCTAAACCTCTGCAGAGTGTAAATCTATCATGATAGCCTTGCTCAGGGTCACGAGCGGCCTGGATCCTTATTGATTAGAAGATGATGTTTATTTATGCTTAATGTCACTTACACTTCATTAATTGGGTTGCAACTGGTATTTAATTCACTCGTAGTAACTTGGATAATGTTAAAACGACCAACTAAAAGTGCTAATGCAGTTAAGCCGTGTCTAGCCTTTTTAAGCCTTCATGCACCCGTGCTATACTTGCTAAGTAAGACATTCACTTACGCTTGCTATTATTCAACAAAAATCCTAGATGGGTAACAGATGGAGTAACTCTGCTGCTTCTAAGCTGTGGTCAACCAGTTGGTGTCCCTGTGGACTGAGGCTCTACCTACCGAGAGAGTTAGACTTCCGCTGTGTTTTAGGTAAACTCATAAAACTATTTTATTCGAGCATATGTACTCTGTTTATCATATTTGTTAGCTGTATGTGTTCTGTGGACTTCCTAGGCACACATATAGTAGCATTCGGATTTTTGTGTAAATCCATGTGTGACACCGGTCATCACTGCGGTTGTCGCGGTCGTCGCGGCAGTTGGCGCGGTGATCGTTGCGGCGACGATCATTGCGTTGGTCGCCGTCCCTTCCATTGCCGCGATTATTGTTATAGTGAGGCTTCTTTGGTGCTTGGGGAATGCCGATTTCCTTCTTCAGGGTCCAGCACTCTTTGAACGAGTGCTTTACATTTTTGTGGAGGGGGCACGGCTCATCAAGACGGGCGAGTTCCTCGGGCTGTAGTTTTGTTTCTACCCGGCCTTCGCCTTCTGCTACGGTGGCGACATCAGGCCTGCCACGTCTGTTGCGCGGCGGGTCAGCTTTCTTTTGCTCGGCTGGGGGACGGTCGTGGTCTTTGTCCCTCTGTGACACACCCCAAAATTTTCAAATTTTGGGATGTGATGTCTTAACATAATTAATACAATGATTTTCTCCAATTTCTAAAATTTTCCAAGCTTTATATAATTAATAGGTAATTTACTATAGGGAAATAATTATTTTCTAAAAGCAAAATAAAACAATGTAGGTTTTAACGTTTAGTGCTTTGCATTCATGTCAGTTGCATTTAGTGGTTTCATGTGTGTAGGGTTTTCAAAAACACGTATAGAATCCTAATGGGATTTTTTTAGAATTTTCTGAAATTTATTCCTATTTCCCTAGAGCAAAATCTAATTTTTGGAGTAGGATAAAATCTTTTTCGTGAGCTCCAAATACATTATTTGGGTTCCTCATCACCACATCTATCTCTAGGATTTTTCCTCAGATTTTTGGAAATTTTGGAGTATTTTTCATGGTTTAAATATGAATTCTAGACTTATCTGGAATTATTTCGCAACCAGAAAAATAATTATTCTGAAAATTAAATTCAGCATAAACCTTAGTAGACCATCCTTGGCCCAAAGTTGACCCGATTTTAGTCCAAATTCATCCCACCACTTCATTGGCCCAAGTTTCAAAGCTCATCAGTACTATCTCTAAAGCCCAAGCATTATAAGGGGGGAGAACCACCTTTAGTCCCATATTGCTAATGAACCTGGAGGTGAGATGGTTTTCTCCCTATATATATACGAACCACCTCTCCTCTAAAAAAGGCACGCCATCGACTCCTTTAGACGGAGGCCCTAGGTTTGGGATTCCCTAAGGTAGTCTCCTTCCACCATATCTTCCACTAGTTCCTATTCTTCGTATCGTTGTCGCGCCGAGCCTTCCGTCGTTTCTGGCTTCATGGATTTTCAGTAAGACCCTCAACGAATCTTGTAATTTTTCTACCATATTTGTAGTCTATACTCTTTTTTATAAAAGCCCCTGCTAGTTTTAAACGCCGAAAATCTTGTTTAGTCCATAGTTTCCAACGTTTTCTGAAAATTCGACTAGATTCCTCAGCTGCTCACTGTTTTGACCATAACTTTTGATCCTCTTAACCAAATCTAGCACATAAATACATTTTGGATATCTACAGAAAATTTTCTATAACTTTAATTCAATACGTCAGGTCAAAATATGGCTATAACTAAGTCGAAAATATTTAAACAGATTCCTGCACAGATTTTCACCCTTTAAAACAGATTCTAAACGGTGCATTAGTTCATGTGTCGTTTCTAGAAAGTAGCTCCTAAAATCGTGATCTTTATCAAATTATGAAGCTAACCCAACTGGAATCACGTTAATCGGATGTCTATAACTCGAGATATAAAATAAACAATCAGACTAGGTCAGATGGTGACGAGATTTGATGAAGCCATATCTTCCTCGTTTTAGCTCCGATTAGAGTGATTCATACACTCACGTGATCATCGAACCAAGCCCTATCCTTTAGCCCGCTCTTCTAAAGCTTTTCCTTTGATTGGTGTATTGTTCTTAATTGTATATTGTTTGTCTGCTTATTTAGTTGCATGTTGTGCTCGATGATTGCTGCGAGTAGAGGAACGCCATCAAAAGATTTCAAGGAGAAGAATTTGAAGATCAAGAGCTGAAGACTTAAGTGATTATACTGGATTTGAGGCAAGTTATAGCATGGACAATCCTTGCTACCTACTCACCTGTAATAAATTATTTCATACATGCATGTGTCTTATTTGATGTATCCATAAGGTTGTACCTAGCTTTTATTTATCCTGTCCTTGTTTACCTTGGGTTTATGCATTGGGGTAGAACTTTGCTATGCGCAGCTACTGTCACCTTTACTTAATTGTTAACTTTGATTTAATGGTCCACTTCAACTTTAATGTTAAAACTTACTTTTTAGC
>OAMR01000100.1:129272-139700 GCA_900205405.1 Echinochloa crus-galli
TGAAAGCCGATCTTTCGTCATGCTTATGTCACGCATTCGGCAGTAGATGTGTATAAGAGACAGCCTTAGGCCTCTGTGTAGACCTCTCTGGAACCAAAACTGCTTCTTCTTTTCAGTGTTGACATCTTCGGGAGCGTACCTCGACATCTTAGCAAAGTGTCGAGCGTACTCTGCTACAGACAAGATGCCCTGGGTCATCGTTCTGAACTCCATTGCTTTGTGCACCATTACTTGTTCTGGAATGTGGTACTCTTTGAATGCTTCGCAAAACTCTAGCCAGGTGATCTGAGCTGGGTTCGTGTGAGAGTCACAATAGCTCTCCCACCACGCCTTGGCTGCTCCCTCCAGCTGGTGTGTTGCTAAGGCCACACACTCCTCCTCTGAGTAGTCTGTCAGGTCTAGCTTGGTCTCAATGGTACGTAGCCAGTCGTGTGCGTCGAGTGGCTCGTCCGAGTAGTCGAAGGTGGGAGCCTTCAGGCGAATGAACCTCTCGATCTTCCTTTGCAGGTCTTCCTCACGGTGCCCCTGGCGGTACTGGTTCTGGTTCCCTTAGATTTGTTGCATTGCTTGCATCATCTGGGTGTTGGCTTGTGCTATTTGTTGCATCAGCTGGGTCTGAGTGGTCATCACTGCTGCCAAGTTGGGCGGCGGCGGTGGTGCTGCGTCTGGCTATGGTGCATCCCCAGCTCCGGGCTGGTTCTGCTGTGGTGCTTCTCCCATTTTGACCTCTCCCTCGCCTCCTGTGACGTTGTTCTCGGGCTGGAGCGCGCCGGCTGCGCGTCCACGACCTCTGCCTCTGCCTGCAGCGGGTGCTCCCCTGCGTGCACGGCCTCTGCCATGACCTCTGCCCTGCCCTGCCATAACTGCCTCCTCTTGCTCAGCCTCCTCAAAGCGTGCTAACAGTCGGTTGGACCTTCAGATTGACATGTTGCTGCATTATCACAGAGCAGATATCGTGGTGGTCAATTAATGGTTAGAGGTAACGAATTCTATAGTAGGAGCTGCACACATGAAATAGACTCAACACTAGAGTACACTCATTAGGAACATCGAGAAAACAGCAAGAACAGCCACAAGGACCGATCACTCAAAACAGCATTACAGCCTAGACATAGGTACTATCCCGAGGTCAACTCCTGAAGCCTTGGGGATTAGTACATCTATGCGAATGCTACATCGTGGCTGAGCCAAGAAGGTGGTCATGAACTCTACTACTAAACATCTGCTCATAGAGATAGGTACAAGACTCATCAACTCGACACATAAGCTGGTACTGACTACTGCTGTCACAAGTGCCTGTGAAGCGCACTGCCAACTTCACAGTCTCATCTCCTTCCTGTCACTGTACGAATCTACGAGGCGTGCTGCCAACCTCGAAGTCTCAGCCTCTGACCTTGCTATCTGTGCCTCCATAGGTGCTAGCTCACGTGCTAGTCTTGCTGCCTCAGGTGTGGAAGTACTGGTCTCTGGTAGCTGAACTGGCTCTTTCCTGCTGGGTGTGACCTTGTAGTTCTCTGTGCGGGGCTTAACTCTAGGTGCTTCTGGTAGCTCCTGGTTCAGTGAGATCACTTCTGCTACTCTCTTTCTGTCGGACCTCACCCATTTGCTGAGGGTTCTTCGTGCTTCATCTTGTGACCTCTGCTGACGTACTCCCAGGAACTTCATGAGCTGGTAGTTCCGGGAGTTCTTGTCCTTGAGCGTGTCTAACTCCTCCTGCATATCTAACATCAGTCCATCCAGGTAACTTAACTCTTCGTTCAGTTCCTCAATCTTCTCCTCTTGAGTGGCTATGGTCTTGTCTCTCTCAGAAATCTGGTCTTCGACTCTGAAGTCGCGAGCTTGCTGAGCGGCCAAGATCAGTTCGGTCATGTCCCTCCTGTTGACTGCCTCCTGTTCAAGCATGCAGATCATCTGTTGTTTAGCTTCAAGGCGTTCTTCTAGCCACTCAATCTTCCTATCTCTATCTAGCAGTTGGTTCTCCTTTGTCCACAGCTTCTCCTTTAGAATGACAACTTTCTCCTCCAGACCCACGTTGAGATATTCTTGCTCAACCAAGCACTGAACAGTAGTCCTCAGAGTCGCATTCCGCTCTCTGTCGGCAGCGTGCGCGAGAGAGTTGACTGCGTCTCGGTCACTCGGGTCCTCCAAGGCCCATGGTAGGTACCTGAAGCGGGTGTTGCAGAGCTGCTCTTTGTACACAAGTGTAACCAGACGAAGTATCCTCATGGCGACAGTCTGCACGGCTCGGCTGAAGGTACTCTCACTGGCAGCTGCTTGAATCCTCAGTGATCTTGGGCAGCCGATGATATGCGGTACAACCATTTGTAGCTTTGTGAGCACTCCCTCTCCAGGTCCGTAGGTCCAGCCCTCGTAAAAGACGTTATCCACGTCTATCCCAACAACTTGGAGCACCTCTCTCAACAATACTGCCAGGCCTCCACAGTCCGCTCCGGTGGTCCTGATCTGCTGACGATCATCTTCTGCTCTCGCTACCATCTGCCAGATAGTTAGAGGGGTTGTTAGTGAAGCGTCCCCTCGAAAGAGAGAACTTAATGTGATACAAATACCAGTCCCAGGATGCCGGTTCACATTATACAACAGATGGTTCAGTACATAAACGACATTACGGGTGACGGTAGCATTGTAGCGCTACTAAAAACAGAACTAGAGGTAAACTCCAGATAACAAGGTTGACGACAAAGAGGTCTTCATCAGAGCGGAACGGCATGCGGCTTCAAGCGGGTGACCCTAACACACAGGCAAAGGTTGGGTGCAGAACGAACCCCCCCTAAACAACATCCTCGGGAACAAAGTCTGGATCCTCCTCTGTAACAAATTAAGCAAGGGTGAGTACATACGTACTCAGCAAGCACAAGCACATCCACGGAAGGAATATAACAGAAGCATGCTAAGAAATAATCAAGGACAGGTTCATGGTTTATTTGCAATAAAGCTAACTTTTACACATGCAAGGGTTTCATTCACAAAATGGTTTTCACAAGTATTTCTTTTAGTAGGATCAATAAACACAGTTCTTTATCTTTCAATAAGACCAAGATTTCCATGCTACCGGACTTCCCATTCGTCGTAGCCACTGCCAAAGTCTTTCCCAAGACAACTCACACCATAACTCATTCCCAAAACAGAGGACTAGTGAAGTGACCAAGCCGTAACTCGCCCAATACCGTGGACACGGCTATCCGGATAGGTTTTAACTCTGCAGAGGTGTACAACCGCAAGTAGGCTACCACAACATGAACACCTTAGTGCCAGTGCAGCTCCTTTCAAAGCCATTACCCACCATAGCTAAACTGACAAGTTACTACAGAAGCGAACAGGGGGTCAGCAACCTACCAACGAGGTTCTACCTAGGGGCATATTTCACATAGATTGTATCCCCGTCTCCATGGCCCTCTGTTGCTCACCAGCACACCACATAACCAACAGCTTAACTAGTGGGATTTATGCTAGGCCGTTGCCACATACAACGGTCGAGTGGCGGTACTATAAAAAGGGTTAGGCTAGATGACACATCAACATCCTCCAAAAACTGTGACAGGATAGACATCTCCCACCGTGCTCAACCATAGAGGCTCGAGCGCACCTCGGCATTCCACACAAGGAATACCGTCTGTCTCATCCCACACGGATACCCATTTTATTAAACAAAATCCACTTTTTATTTTAAAGCACACACGCAGTTGCTTTTGTAAACATCAGATGATTTTAATGGAGGGTATAATAGTAAAACCGTCCTAAGCATTTCTAGCAGTGACTAACATTCAAACAGAGCATTGTCATATTCAAACATTAATCTAGGTTGTCAAGGAACAGTCATAACAATAAAGGAATGGCTATTAAACCGGGTTTAGCAATAAATCATGCAAGTTTCATAAAACAGGCCATGGGTTGTGTTTATAAAAACTAGGACAAAAATATGCATCAAAGGATGGGATTGCACTTGCCGTTTTCCCAACCCTCAGGGGATTCCTGCCCGGGGTCTTGGTCTCCAAGCTCCTGCTCGTAACCCGGCTCCTCCTCGAGTCCTTCCTCGGTCACAGCGTGGTCTAAGGCACACACAAGCAAGCATACAATAAATAAAGGAATGTAAAGTTTTTGCTGAGCTCCAAAAGGAAAACAGAGAAAGAGATGAGCAATGGTGATGAAAGGATTATTTTTGGATGTGGATAGGTGGGAATATAGTGGTGATTATTGTGGTGGAGTTTGGGGTGGATCCGGGCTAAAATGGCGCATGAAATAACACGTCATTAGCGAACAGGGGGTGCTTAAAAGAGGATTGGGACTGCTTTGTAAGGTTTAATAAAAGTCTAGGGGCTAAACTACAAGCTGCAAGGGCTTAGGTGTAAGGGTTTTACACTGGTGGAGGGGCTTGGTTGTAAATATAAAAGTTTGAGGGAGTCCGGAGGAAAATCTATGGGCTTTAGGACTGTTTTAAAAGGAAAAGGACCTATCTGTAAATATCCAAAAGTTCAGGGGCTTCTGGGAACATAGAAACAGAGAGAGGGAATAGGGCCTTGGACTGCGGGTTGGAATAGAGAAAAGGGCAGGGGGTTATGTGCTAAAGTGCTTTCTTCTTCGTTTAAACAGAGAGAGGGGGAGGCAGGGGCGGCAGCCGGCGGCGACTGGCGGCGAGATTGCCGGCGCTAGGGGCGGCGGCAGCAGAAATTAGGCAGGGGAAAAGGGAGAGGAAGGCATGGCGAGTCTTCCCATGGCTTTACCTTGGGCGGAGGTGGATGGTGGAGAGCTGCCCACGAGAGAGCGCGGGCGACGGCGGCAATGGCTGCGGCGGCGGTGCTGTGGTGGCGGCGGGGAGCAATTGGAGGGTGTGTGAGCTGGTGGTGATGGAAGCGAGCCTCGGGGACCTTTTAATAGGCGCGGAGGTGGGCTAGGGGAGCGGGCCGACGGTGAGGTGGGCTCGGCGGGAATGGCGGCCGGCGGGATTCCCGGTCGGAAATGATGGCTCGGCGGGCAGTGCCGGGGTCGACTTTGTGCGGCACTGTGGTGTCACTGTGCTTGGAGCGAGGCGGCTTGGTGGAGAGTGGTGGCGTGTGCGGGGAGGTGGCGTCGGCGGACGGTGCGGCGTCGGGACGACGGACGGCGCGGCAAGCGCGTGTGCTGGCGTGTCGGCGTTGTGCTTGGCGGCGAGCGGCGTGCGTCGTGTGCGCGGGCTGGTGGGCGCGCGTGGTTGGCACAGAGGCAGGGCAGTGGCGGTCGGCGCGGCTTTGTCGCGGCGGCAGCGCAGCAAGTGGCGCGGTGGCACCTGCTTGGGCAGAGCGGAGCGGTGCGCAGCGACGGGCGGCGCGGCTAGTGGCGTGAGGGAACAGCGGCGCGCGAGGGGAACGGCGGCGACGGTGGGCAAAACGGCGGCGACGGAGGCGGGGTGGTGACCGGCGGCGTGCTGTGTGCGGCCGGCCCGTGGGCGCTGGCGCCGGGGAAAAACAGAGGGAGGGAAAGCAGAGGTGGGAAAAGAAAATAAGAGAAGAGAGAAAAAAGAAAGAAAAGGGAAAAGGAGGAAAAAGGAAAAAAGAAAGGGGGAGAGGGGGCGGGATTCGCGGCGGAAAGCCGACGAGCGGCGATTGGGTCTGGCGGTCGACCTGAGAGCGGGCGACGCGGGATGGGAAAGGAGCGGCGGTGATAACTAGGAGAGGGAAGGGCTTGGGTCGGTCTTCCGGGAGCTCGGCGGTAAAAGTTTTGAAAAGGTTTTTACCGGGCGTAAAACTGGGGTTTAAACTGGGGGTTAAAGGGGATGGAAACGCGGGTGTTACAACCTCTAAGAGTAACAAATGTTTCATAAGTTGCTAAATTTCAACCGAAAGTGTTCAAGCTAAGGAATTTGCTCTTCACTAATTTCTCTAGCTCTTTCAAGCTTTCTACAGCTCACACACAATCACCTCTCAACATAATTCCAAAGATATGAACTATATCAATCAATCTCATAAAAATATGTTGGGGGAGAGCTTACTAGTGTTACAAATGTTGTTCGACACTCAAGGAATACATGGAACCAGCAACCCTCAAAGGAGAGGGCCAAGAGGACTCTCTGGAAGCTAGTTGTTACTGGTTAGTGGCAAACTGGTCAGACCGATTTTCAAACCAAACTAGCTGTTAGTCACTCTGAGCACTCAAACCGGTTTGAGTCGAATCAGCACACCAAGTCCCAAAGGGCTTGTCTTATAAAGTTATCTCACATTGGTTGACCTATGAACACGTTTGGTGTTGTCAAACAGCTAATATTGCATCCCCCTTGATAGTACGACATCCATATACTCAAGATTACAGATGAAAAATAAAATATCCACTTAAATTTGTATGTTTTTATTGATGCCGTACTTGCTCATTCTCACTTGAGGGCCTTCAACATTCCAATCTTGTTGAGCAAATCCAACTTGAGTTTATGGCTTAAAATTTTCAATTGTATGATTATGAATTCATCACCAATTCATAAGTCACTTTAATATATGATTAAACACATTACTTCACTAGATAAGGATTGAGTTATGCTTAGAAACCAAACCAAGATACTAGATTCTTCACACTAGCAAAATTCATCGGTTACAAGACTACCTTGCCCTTTTACTTGCGTAGTACCTTGTCACTAGTCATCTGGCTTGATCCTTTCATCCTATCTTGCCATTTTAAGTTTATCTTTGCTTTGCACCAACGAAAATACCACTTTGAAATCCATATCCTCGCATAAACCTTGATATATCCAATATGAGTTCTACCGTTAATTTATATCTATCAACTTGTCCATAATCTTTTCTATATATGAGACCATTTTCTAACCATAAAATAATATTCCTTCCTTGTGCAACCATAGCTTAAGGACCAAGTGTAAAGATACCTCAATTTTTCCAAACAAATATCTCACTTTCCTTTGACAAGCTTATTCTAGATGAGACCATTTAATACATATAAATTCTTGTCTCCTTTGTCATTTTCATTCACTTATCATTGTTCACTTTAGTAGCATGGGATCACATACACTTACTTGTTTTTATGTCATCATAAACCAATAGAGAGCATATGTTCTTATCAATAAATGTGTCACATGAATATACATATAAGAATAAATCCCTACTCATATATTTTAGGAAATAAACTAATCCATATCATATTGTCATATAATATCCCAAATCCTTTGATGTAAATGATATAAAAAGCAGTGTAGATATCATCGAAGTGATTAATTATAATGCATAAAAGGGCACAAGTCTTTCTAACACCAACACAAAAGCAAACTACACAAGAATTAGGCACAGGAAACCTTAGTTGTGGCATGTAACGTACCATAGCAACAAATCACATTATTGTTCTAGATAGAAAATACGCTGGATATCAGAGACCATTACAACCCCACCATGATCTAGCAAAGTTAACAGTGCACCATATCACTGGTGTCAAAAGTGGAATCACACCCTAAGTGTAGCGCAGATAGTCATGGTGATATACATTGCACCCAAGTACTTACAGTCTAACTACTAGATAATGCACATAATTATCACAAAATGAAAAATTTCTTAGCTGTTGCAGATGCCGAACAAGGTAGAAGCTTTTTGGACAAGTAGTTACGCTATCATCACCCTGTCAGTCAACTGTGATCCTTAAATTCACGAGCAGACATATTCAGATCTCTAATACGAGTCCCGTCAAGCTCCAATGCTTGCAATGCAGATTTCTCATCTTCAAACTTAATCAACCCATACCTAAGAAACAAAGATATTGTATTGATCAGATCCTTAAAATCAACATACAATTTTGAAATCGTGTATGTAAAGAAAACTAACCCTCTGATAGTATCATCGTTGGACACTGAAACTCTAATGTTCGTCATCCTTCCGCAAGAGCTGAACAAGTTTTCCAAGACTTTGTGCATCTAAATCGAAGAAAAGACACAAAAATAAAAGGTTAAAAACAAAAAAAATCAAAAGAAAAGGAGAACTAACCAAAATCATTTACCTGTTTCTTTTCAAAGCGCATATCCAACTTCCTGACATATACTGTACGTTCCTTTGTGCGAGTGTTGGTTCCGTGGCCAGCCTGACTTGAACCCACAAGATTGAGTTTGGATCTGTGTTGTTCTTGAATGCTTAAGGTGGGAGCATTTGCCACCAATATCGACGTCATACATTGTACAAAATATACCACCACCACAAAGGACACAAAAGTAAGCACGTCTAGCACCAGCAGCTCTAAACATCACCTCGGTAACTCTTATCAGTTGTCCATCAATCATAGATCCATCAAAATCTATTGCTTTACAAAATGAGTTGTTATAATAGAAATCCAAATATGCTTGACGAGGATGAGCTCGACCTTTTCCCTACTACTGCCGCAGTATGCATAAAACCACGCTCTGGCCAATTCGTGAGCTCTGGGGAGAGCTTACTAGTGTTACAAATGTTGTTCGACACTCAAGGAATACATGGAACCAGCAACCCTCAAAGGAGAGGGCCAAGAGGACTCTCTGGAAGCTAGTTGTTACTGGTTAGTGGCAAACTGGTCAGACCGATTTTCAAACCAAACTAGCTGTTAGTCACTCTGAGCACTCAAACCGGTTTGAGTCGAATCAGCACACCAAGTCCCAAAGGGCTTGTCTTATAAAGTTATCTCACATTGGTTGACCTATGAACACGTTTGGTGTTGTCAAACAGCTAATATTGCATCCCCCTTGATAGTACGACATCCATATACTCAAGATTACAGATGAAAAATAAAATATCCACTTAAATTTGTATGTTTTTATTGATGCCGTACTTGCTCATTCTCACTTGAGGGCCTTCAACATTCCAATCTTGTTGAGCAAATCCAACTTGAGTTTATGGCTTAAAATTTTCAATTGTATGATTATGAATTCATCACCAATTCATAAGTCACTTTAATATATGATTAAACACATTACTTCACTAGATAAGGATTGAGTTATGCTTAGAAACCAAACCAAGATACTAGATTCTTCACACTAGCAAAATTCATCGGTTACAAGACTACCTTGCCCTTTTACTTGCGTAGTACCTTGTCACTAGTCATCTGGCTTGATCCTTTCATCCTATCTTGCCATTTTAAGTTTATCTTTGCTTTGCACCAACGAAAATACCACTTTGAAATCCATATCCTCGCATAAACCTTGATATATCCAATATGAGTTCTACCGTTAATTTATATCTATCAACTTGTCCATAATCTTTTCTATATATGAGACCATTTTCTAACCATAAAATAATATTCCTTCCTTGTGCAACCATAGCTTAAGGACCAAGTGTAAAGATACCTCAATTTTTCCAAACAAATATCTCACTTTCCTTTGACAAGCTTATTCTAGATGAGACCATTTAATACATATAAATTCTTGTCTCCTTTGTCATTTTCATTCACTTATCATTGTTCACTTTAGTAGCATGGGATCACATACACTTACTTGTTTTTATGTCATCATAAACCAATAGAGAGCATATGTTCTTATCAATAAATGTGTCACATGAATATACATATAAGAATAAATCCCTACTCATATATTTTAGGAAATAAACTAATCCATATCATATTGTCATATAATATCCCAAATCCTTTGATGTAAATGATATAAAAAGCAGTGTAGATATCATCGAAGTGATTAATTATAATGCATAAAAGGGCACAAGTCTTTCTAACACCAACACAAAAGCAAACTACACAAGAATTAGGCACAGGAAACCTTAGTTGTGGCATGTAACGTACCATAGCAACAAATCACATTATTGTTCTAGATAGAAAATACGCTGGATATCAGAGACCATTACAACCCCACCATGATCTAGCAAAGTTAACAGTGCACCATATCACTGGTGTCAAAAGTGGAATCACACCCTAAGTGTAGCGCAGATAGTCATGGTGATATACATTGCACCCAAGTACTTACAGTCTAACTACTAGATAATGCACATAATTATCACAAAATGAAAAATTTCTTAGCTGTTGCAGATGCCGAACAAGGTAGAAGCTTTTTGGACAAGTAGTTACGCTATCATCACCCTGTCAGTCAACTGTGATCCTTAAATTCACGAGCAGACATATTCAGATCTCTAATACGAGTCCCGTCAAGCTCCAATGCTTGCAATGCAGATTTCTCATCTTCAAACTTAATCAACCCATACCTAAGAAACAAAGATATTGTATTGATCAGATCCTTAAAATCAACATACAATTTTGAAATCGTGTATGTAAAGAAAACTAACCCTCTGATAGTATCATCGTTGGACACTGAAACTCTAATGTTCGTCATCCTTCCGCAAGAGCTGAACAAGTTTTCCAAGACTTTGTGCATCTAAATCGAAGAAAAGACACAAAAATAAAAGGTTAAAAACAAAAAAAATCAAAAGAAAAGGAGAACTAAGGCGACGGCGGGTAGAACGGCGGCGACGGACAGGT
>OAMR01000100.1:159827-178801 GCA_900205405.1 Echinochloa crus-galli
TACCCTATGTCCTGTATCGGTGGTGGAGTTTGTATTGCTGTATTCGGATGATGTTCGATGTTTCAGCCATGTCCCGTCTAGGGACCCCTGCCTTCCTTTATATATCCAGGAGGTAGGACTACAGTATGAATATTTTCCATATGAGACTATTTACAATAGGGGGTCCTAGTAGGAGTCTCCTAGGACTCGGTCTTCTTTGGGCCGGCCACCGCCGCCCTCGGTGATGGGCCCTAGGATACCCATGTCCCACAGCCGCCGCCCTCCACCGCTGTCGACGCTAACCCCTCTGCGGGGACCTTCTTTAGCTCTGGCAGACCCCTCCCCCGCCGCCATCATTGACCCAACCGCCGTCTCCCACCTCCCGACGGGCGGCGCCCCCGCCGCCCGCGTCACCGCCGTCTCGACCGCCTCCACCGCCGGTCCGGCAAGCTCCCGCGCGACCTTCTATAGGTCCGGCAGCCAAGCAACCGGGCAACCCCCCAACCCGAACCCTAACCTGATGGGCGGTGCGGCGGCAGGAGCTTTGGAGCGGCAGCGCCAGCAGGAGCGTGCGAGCAGAGGGAGCGCGTCAGGGAGGATGAAGTGGATCGGACGGATGATATACTTGGCACGAATCTCAAACATTGGAAGCTAGCATGCCAAAAATACTTCCGGAAGCTGTATAGGATCCGCGTGGCGAGGAGCGCCGATGCGCTGGGGCGAGCTGGGCCGAAAGCCAAGTTGGGCCGAGAGCGAGGCGGGGTGAGGGATGGGCCGCGATGCTGGGCCGGAGGCGGGCGAGCGCTGCGCTGGACCCCGAGGAGGAAAACAGGCAGGCTACTGCGGGTGTTGGGCTGGGGAAAAGAAGCTGGGCCGCTCGGGAAACAAGAAGGAGGGGAAAGGCTGGCTGAGGGACAAAGTTCAAGGAGCAAAACCAAACTCTCTCTCAAACAACTTTTTGAGGGCTCAAACGAATGTAGTTCAAACACGAATTTGATTCAGATTTAAATTCCAATTTGAACGACACACAAGCAAAACTCAATGCATCAGCATGAATGCAACATACAAAGAAATTTATTTATATTTCACAAATATATATATATATATTTTCTATTACAACTTCCTTGTAAATTAAACAAATCTTGGAAAATTTTAGAAAATTGAGAAAATTATTGTATTAATTACGTTAAAAATTCACATCCCAAAATCCAAAAATTTTGGGGTGTGATAAGGATGGCCGCGGCAAGTCTTGACTTGTTGTCCTGGCAGGTGTCAGCAGGAATCGCACTAGGCCCGTGAACAATGAGTCCTCCTGGTGATCTGGTAACGACTAATCCTGACGGGAGACGGACGAGTGGTTCTTCCAGTTTGAAGGTGGTGTTGAACTGGGCGTAGCAGTATAAGTGCACCACATTGTCAGGAATGTTGCTCATCAGGTAGCGAAGCTGTCTTCGTCGTCGTCCTCTGAAGGACTTTCTCATAAAATATATAGCCGCATCCGCCACCTCATGGAATTTAATTATGGGTCTTGGTTGCTTTATTTGCCGGTCTTTTTCATTCTAATGCGGTAATTACGATTCTAACTGATTTCAGAAAGTAATTGTTTCTGTGAGTGGTAAAAACTTTGAGATATTGTTGACTTATGAAATATATCCAATACGAGTCAACCACATAAGGATTGTTGGGCCATTTCCATCAGATGGGTTTTTCTTTTGTCATTTTCCTATTGCAAATGTGTAATGTCCATTCTTGAGTTTTTGTCGCATTTACTTTCATAATGTATTTTCACAATATGGACTAACCATTTCAATTCGTTATTATCATAGCAGATTTTCTAATTATTGCTTCTCCGGTGCATTTTGTGCGCAAGAGATTGCTTTGGTTTGCCCACGATGGAAAAAAGTGAGTAAAAGAGGAGGCCAGTAATCAAGCACGGGCTGTTGTTTTTGAAGTTAACAAATGATTTTAGTGTTTCATAGTGTTGTTGATGCTTTTGCAGTATGGTTTACTTTAATCTCTGTTTTTGTTTGATTGAAAGACTCTGGCTGAGCATTAATGTCAATGGTCCAAAGTGCCAGAGAAGCTTTTGACACAAGTTACTCCAATATCTTTTTGTTCTCTTTTGAATGTAAGATACCAACTTAAGACTTATATCAATTCTTGTTTCTTTCCCAATTATAGCTGAATGAAAATTTAGTTGTTTCAATTGATCAAGACATGCTCTATAACTGGGTAAATAATTTCCTGTCATGTTCTTTTTCTTTTATATGTTAAATACGTCCTTCGCATGGTGGCGTTCATAGTTTAGATTTCGGAGTAAATATCTGGTAATGTTACCACGGGCACTATACTAGTATATATAGTACATATGGAGTACTACGCACCGGTTTGAAACTCCTTCCTGCTCCTCTCTAGTATACTTGATATGTATTGTGGTCGTGCATTGTGATATCAAAATAGTGCTAGAATTATTTTTTAAAATCATGAAATCCACATCACTGTCGGTTCAACCCACAAAACCGGAGTGATAAGTTGGTTATAACTGCTGGTTTTTGGTTTGAACTGGCAGTGATCTCACTGCCGGATTAAACCGGCACTGATAGTGCGATTTTCACTGCCGGTGTCCAAACTGATGTTGAAAATCTGATTTTCACTTACACTATTCCAGCTCCGGCACCCCAAAACCAGCATAATAGGGGTATTGGACCCGGCACAAAAAAATGGTTCTGTAGTAGTGATTCTGAGTTTGTCATTCTAATTTCTAAGCCGGTTTTGCATTGTGTGCAAGTCTGAGAGTGTACGCAGAACACTACAACTTATCAGTTCGGCCCCTGAAGTTTACCCCCAATCCTGGTTTTTTGTCCCTGAAACGTACTCTTGGAGGGTCACTTTTTAGGACTGAACGGGGATTTTGGACCTAGGGTGGTTGCATTAAAAAGCGAAACTAAAGATCAAAATTTACACTCAAAGATTTCCACCTACAAAATACATTGAAATTGAGGAAGTTCTAATTAGATGATTATCATGTCTTATTATCAGGTTAAATTCATGTCACTTAGAAGTTAAACATTAGAAACTAAATAACCAAAGGAAGCCAAAAGCTATGAAAGAATGACAAGCAAATGGAAAGGGCCCCTCTTCCTCATTTCATGACCTACTCAAGAAATGCAGGTCGGAACATGGTAATCGACAAATAGATGAGTTAGTCAACAAAACCCATAATGAGTTACTTAAATGAATTGATAAAGAAACTGAAAATCTCAAATCCTCCACGTCCATGCTAGTCTCTGCATGCGGTGCCACCTCACGCCGGGGGTGCATGCCTAACTGCCTCTGCATGGCTCAGATCATGTTTGCAAGCGCCATGCAGTTGTTGGCCATCTGGTTGAGCTCCTTATCGAACTTCCCCATGGGGTTGGGGGTACCGGCCTGAGTGAACGGGCGGTCGCACGAATCAAAATCCTGTACGGCGAGCTGCAGCATGATCTTCGCGGTGCCCGTGTCCTTGAACGTGATGGCCCGCTGTGCCGCGCCGATGGTGTCCTGGGTGTTCATGTACATGGTGTCGCAGAATGTAAGGGCCTGCGCCTGCGCCGGTGGGATAGTGCGGGCCGCCTTCGCGACATGCTTCCGCGCCTGCGCGGTGCGCTTGGAAAACGCATCTACCTGCATGTTGAGCACGGCCAGGTTGTCGATGACTCGATACTTAGACGCATGCCTCCCGGCTGTAGACGTGCACACGTCCGGGAACGGAGTGCGAGAGCAGATGCCGGCGACCTGCGGGTTGACGCCACCGCCTCCTCCCTTGCCCTTCCCTAACGCCTGCGGGAGGAGGCCGGTGAACAGCAAATGAAATGAAATATTGTTTGCTGTGATTTTTTACCATCCATACACACATCATACATGTACAAATACGTAGAATTATAAGTCCCATGGCCATATCGGTACAGCCAGATAAGTTTAATGGCTGCAATTTACACTTTTCAGAGTACAATGGCCAAACTGAAATAAGAAGACAAGTACAATGGTCATACATGTATTTTACTCAAACTAAATAACCAAAGGAAGCCAAAAGCTATGAAAGAATGACAAGCAAATGGAAAGGGCCCCTCTTCCTCATTTCATGACCTACTCAAGAAATGCAGGTCGGAACATGGTAATCGACAAATAGATGAGTTAGTCAACAAAACCCATAATGAGTTACTTAAATGAATTGATAAAGAAACTGAAAATCTCAAATCCTCCACGTCCATGCTAGTCTCTGCATGCGGTGCCACCTCACGCCGGGGGTGCATGCCTAACTGCCTCTGCATGGCTCAGATCATGTTTGCAAGCGCCATGCAGTTGTTGGCCATCTGGTTGAGCTCCTTATCGAACTTCCCCATGGGGTTGGGGGTACCGGCCTGAGTGAACGGGCGGTCGCACGAATCAAAATCCTGTACGGCGAGCTGCAGCATGATCTTCGCGGTGCCCGTGTCCTTGAACGTGATGGCCCGCTGTGCCGCACCGATGGTGTCCTGGGTGTTCATGTACATGGTGTCGCAGAATGTAAGGGCCTGCGCCTGCGCCGGTGGGATAGTGCGGGCCGCCTTCGCGACATGCTTCCGCGCCTGCGCGGTGCGCTTGGAAAACGCATCTACCTGCATGTTGAGCACGGCCAGGTTGTCGATGACTCGATACTTAGACGCATGCCTCCCGGCTGTTGACGTGCACACGACCGGGAACGGAGTGCGAGAGCAGATGCCGGCGACCTGCGGGTTGACGCCACCGCCTCCTCCCTTGCCCTTCCCTAACGCCTGCGGGAGGAGGCCGGTGAACAGCAATGCGACCGCGGCGAGGAGGACGAGCCGTGTGTGGGTTGGCCCCATGATTTATTCTGTTAGATAAATGCTCGGTGGCGACGGGTATCTGTTTATGGAGCGCTGGAAGTCAACGAGAGGGTGGTGAAATAGGCGAGGTGGCCGAGGCGCCCGACGTCGAGATGGAGCCCGCACCCGAACCCGCGGCCCAGCCCCCGGCTCCGGCGACTGCGACGGCAGCGGCCGGAGAGGGGTGGAGCATGCTGTCCCGCGCCCGCGCGCTGCTCCAGGAGGGCAAGCCGTCCCTCGCGCTGCAGGTGGTGAGTCCTATCTCCTCCTCTCTCCCTTCTCCGTTCCGTCCCCATTTCGCGTGCTTCGTGTGGCGTATTGTTCGCTCCCACCATCCCCGGGTCAGGTGATGCCGTGATGGGATGGGGAATTGCACCGATGGTGTCCTGGGTGTTCATGTACATGGTGTCGCAGAATGTAAGGGCCTGCGCCTGCGCCGGTGGGATAGTGCGGGCCGCCTTCGCGACATGCTTCCGCGCCTGCGCGGTGCGCTTGGAGAACGCATCTACCTGCATGTTGAGCACGGCCAGGTTGTCGATGACTCGATACTTAGACGCATGCCTCCCGGCTGTTGACGTGCACACGACCGGGAACGGAGTGCGAGAGCAGATGCCGGCGACCTGCGGGTTGACGCCACCGCCTCCTCCCTTGCCCTTCCCTAACGCCTGCGGGAGGAGGCCGGTGAACAGCAATGCGACCGCGGCGAGGAGGACGAGCCGTGTGTGGGTTGGCCCCATGATTTATTCTGTTAGATAAATGCTCGGTGGCGACGGGTATCTGTTTATGGAGCGCTGGAAGTCAACGAGAGGGTGGTGAAATAGGCGAGGTGGCCGGATGGGTTCTTATAGCAGGCCTTCTTCGGCTTTCGCAAATGGCGGTTGGCCTCTTGCTTTCGAGCTGATAATGTCCGTTGTTTTTTGTTTAGTCATCTAGGTTCTCCGCGCTTGTCGGATGTGCAGACATTTGACAGATAAAATTATGGAGTTACTAAAAATAGCTGACCTGGATATCTCATTTATAACATTATAATAGTTCTATATGCTTTGTTAGAAAATTGATACTAGTGCATTGTAGTAAATTAATTTATTGGAGTTTATGAAAGTAGCACATAATTTCATACAAACTTTTATTTAAAACCATGAGTAAGTGAAGATACCACATGTCTTATTAAAAACCATATGTGATGTATCATGTATCACAAACAGTTTTCAACTTCCTGACTCCAATTCTCACCAAATCATACAAAACTATATTTTGGCTCCCCACTGCCTCATTTCTCTCAATCCACATCTTGCCACGTCATCATCCACTCACTTCCCCCGTCTCCCAGCCTTCTCTCCACCGGCGCCTTGGAAGCCCGACCGCCGCCGCGTCGCATCCACGCCATCTCCAGCAGCGCCTTGAAGCCCGCCGCCGCCCCCTCGCCTCCACGGCGCGCCTCCTCGCCTTTTTTCTCCCCTCCCTCTCTTATTTCTCCTGTCTCCACTCCTCCCCTCCACGCATCGGCCCCTCCCCAACTCCAGCCACGCCGGCCGCTCCCCTCCCTCCATCGGCGGCGTGCGCGGGCGGCGAGCGCAGGCGGGCAGGGGCCGGCGCGAGCGGCGGCGGCGAGCGCGGGGAGCCGGAGATCTCGCGGCAGCAGCGGCGGCGACGGCTGCGCGAGGCGCCCGACGTCGAGATGGAGCCCGCACCCGTACCCGCGGCCCAGCCCCCGGCTCCGGCGACTGCGCCGGCAGCGGCCGGAGAGGGGTGGAGCATGCTGTCCCGCGCCCGTGCGCTGCTCCAGGAGGGCAAGCCGTCCCTCGCGCTGCAGGCGGTGAGTCCTATCTCCCCCTCTCCCCCTTCTCCGTTCCGTCCCCATTTCGCGTGCTTCATGTGGCGTATGGTTCGCTCCCACCATCCCCGGGTCAGGTGATGCCGTGATGGGATGGGGAATTCTCTGGTATGCTGCCCATCGGAGGCTGATTGATCCGGTTATACGATCGCGGATTCGCGGTGAGCCTCCCCAGTTCGATCCACCGCCGTGTCCCTGATCTTGGTCAATGTTCTAAATGTTTTCTTATGTAAGCAGCTCGAGGCTTATGTTTTTTGGAGGATTAATTCTGAACCATTTGCTACTGAATGTACGATTGTTCTGGTATATGTCGATGATGTGTCTTTACTGTGATAAAATCTGATGGTCTTCCAGTTGAAGTTTCTACTGACAAGGGTGTCTTTACTGTGATAAAATCTGATGGTCTTCCAGTTGAAGTTTCTACTTGCAAGGGTGTCTTTACTGTGATAAAATCTGATGGTCTTCCAGTTGAAGTTTCTACTGGCCAGGAGCCCATGGACACTGATTGTGCAGTCCAGAGCTCTGCTGTAGTGAATGGTTGCAGTAAGGTCCATGTTCGTGCTATGTTTCCTACAGGTAATTAGTCGTAAATGACAATTGATATGATTAGGCCTTATGTGCATTAGTTTCTTTCATTTTTGAAAGTTGGCAAGGAGCTATGGCATGCACTTGACTACTTGAGTGTATATGCATCAGAGTTCTTGCTTCTTCCTTGATCAAATATCTAAAGCCACACTTCTTTCTTTCCTGCAAGCTATTGTTTTACTGAAATCCAGATGTTATACAGGTATTGAACCAGAAAGGTTGAGACTGCAAAAAATATGCACTGAGTTTAACCTTTAATTTGGCCCACTGAAACTGAAACCAACTTGGATATTCATTGTTCTGCCTGTATTTTGTTTTGAATTTATATTTAACTGCCTCCACATAAACATTGAGTATGTACATTTCTAGGTGCTGGGTCATATGAGAGCACCAATCTATGTTTATTATAAACTTGAGAACTTCTACCACAATCATCGCAGGTAGTTATAACATCGTCTTTTTTCAGTTTTTCATTTTATCTTTGTTTTCTGGAAGAATTCTTTTTCTGCTATTGCAAATTTGTACAATCTCAAATTTATCGATGGTGAAACAGGTATGTCAAAAGTAGAAGTGATAAACAACTGCGTTTTTTGACAGAATACACAGCTGAATCATGCAGTTCTGTTCAATGTAATGATAATGGTTTCCCAATTGTTCCCTGCGGCTTGAATGCCTGGAGCTTATTCAATGATACTTATGGTTCTACTCATAGGTCCAAGGAGATAAATGTCAACAGGAAAAATATTTCACAGAAGAGCAAGCGGGAGCATAAATTTGGCAAAAATGTATTTCCTTCCAACTTTCAGAATAGAAGCTTTATTGGAGGCGGAAAACTTTACCCTGTTGTCCCAGTGAGTTACATGATAAACTAAGTATTTCCAATAGGTTGCTCAATGTGTTGCTCATAGGATTTTCAAATTTACAGTTTCCCTTTAGCCAATGTATTGTTGTTTAAGTTAGCTGAACATTTACATTTTCTTTTTGTCAGCTGAGTGAGCAAGAAGATCTTATTGTGTGGATGCCTACTGCTGCTCTTCCAAAATTTTGGAAGATCTATGGTGTCAATGAAGAGGATCTACAAGTTGACGAGACAACAATACTCATAAGTAATAATTACAACTCATACTTTCGGTGGAAAGAAAAGCATAGTTCTTTCGACAGCAACCTGGCTAGGTGGCAAGAATGACTTCCTTGGATATGCTTATATTGTCACCGGTATTTTTACTTTCAAATGTCATCTTAATCATGCATAACGTTGTTTGTAACAAAATATTGTTATGCAATCACTTTAGTGTTTTTATTTTAAATTTGTTAAAATATTTTAAGAAATTCCCGCGGCATCGCGCGGGTGTCACCTAGTTGTCTATGATTAGGCATTCCGAATACATATTTTTCCATATTGTACACTCGTCCCTATCATATATTTAATAACACTTGATACCGTAATTTTACAATACGCATAGAAGGGTATACTCCTCGATGGAGGAATAATATACGAGGTTAATGCAACAAAGCCTCTTGAATTCCTAAACCAGCCATGTGGCTCAGAACATTGTGTCCGTATTGTTGGATTGTACACGCTAAAAATTACCACAATGCATCAGTTTTGACACCAAAACCATAAAGGCCAATCATATACATGGAGGAGTATGATGACATCATGTACTACAAATTAGACAGCTGTTATAAACGATGGAAACAATAAGATCAAACCACAAAGGAGACACGAGATTCAACATGAAAAACCCTCCCAATATGAAAGGGAAAAACCACGGGCGCCAACCAACAAAACTTTAGTATATCAGGTGTATATTTACGACGTCTATCGGCGGCTTACAAGAGGATGATTAATTCATCAAGGGCAAAGCTCTATTATATAGGCAGCTCACGCACCCGTGCTTAGTTGCGTTGCTAAGGTGGAACTAAACTATGTGCTCCTGAGAGAAACCAAAGCATCACTTCGCTCCGGCCCAAGCCTCTGGCGATGGGCCTCTGCTCCATCGAAAGTCGGCCTTTTCTTGTGCAATTAATTTGGATCACATCACAACAAACTCCAACTTGAGACAAATTCCTTCTTGTAGCATATATCAAATCATCACCTGAACACAATAAAGAACAAAACTTCTAGCGCCAAATAGCCACTTAAGCTAAGCTGTCAAGCCAAGTAAGCTTGGGCGAAGCTCAATCTTAGCAACAGGAACTGGCTTTGTCATCATATCAGCAGGATTATTATGAGTACTGATCTTGCATACCTTCAATTTACCTTATGCAATAACATCACAAACATAATGGTATTTGACATCGATATGCTTAGTTCTCTCATGGAACATCTAATTTTTAATGAGACATGTAGCACTTTGACTGTCGTAGAATAGACTAATACACGAATCAACTCCACAAAGCTCAACAAACAGACCTTTCGGCCAAACTGACTCCTTGCCTGCTTCAGCAATAACCATATATTATGCTTTTGTGGTAGACAAAGCAACAACAAGCTGCAAAATAGCCTTCCAATTCACAACACAACTACCAACAGTGAGCACATAACCTATGAGTGACCTTCGCTATCCAAATCAGCAGCATAATCTGAATCCACATAACCAATAGGTCCCTGATCAGTTCTTCCAAACTTCAAACAAAAATCTGTTGTTCCTCCGAGGTACCTGAAAATCCACTGGACTGCCTTCCAGTGTTCTTTACCAGGATTGAACATGTATCTCCTAACCAAACTCATAGTATATGATAAATCTGGGCAAGAGGAAACCATGGCATACATCAAAGAACCAAAAACACTAGAATAAGGAACTTTTGACATGTACTCAATATCCTCAACTGTACTAGCACAATGTTCACCTAATAATTTAAAATGCGAGGAGTACTAACAGGCTTTGCATCATGCATATTAAATCGTTGAAGAACCTTGTTAATGTAACTATGCTGACTAAGAAATAATAAACCATCTTTTCGGTATCTACCAATTTCCATGCCTAGAATCTTCTTAGCAGCACCAAGATTCTTCATGTCGAACTCACTACTCAACAATTTCTTCAATGTACTGATTTCTTTACTGCTCTTGGCAGCAATCAGCATATCATCAACATATAAGAGAAGAAATAGAGGTGATCCATTGACAAGCTTGATGTAAACACATCTATCATATTTACACCGCGTAAAGCCATGTGACGACATAAATGAATCAAACCGCTTATACCAATGACGACGGGATTGCTTCAAACCATACAAGGATATTTTTAGCTTGCAAACATAATTCTCCTTGCCAGGCACTATGAACCCTTCAGGTTGGTCCATGTATATCTCCTCCTCGAGCTCTCCATGTAAAAATGCAGTCTTCACATCTAACTGCTAAAGCTCAAGATCATGCATAGCAACAATACTAAAGAATGTGCGAATTGAACTATGCTTCACCACTGGAGAGAAGACATCATTATACTCAACACCAGGAATCCGACTGAAACCTTTTGCAACTAACCTTGCCTTAAATCTTGGAGGCTCACTAGGAGATAAAGCCTCCTTTCTTTTGAAGATCCATTTGCAACGGACAGGCTTCTTTTGCTTAGGCAAGGGGACAACTTCTCACATGCAATTGTTCTCAAAAGACTGCGTCTCCTCCTGCATAGCTAAGATCCACCTCTCCTTATCAACAGAATCAATGGCTTAAGTGTATGTTGTCGGCTCATAAGTGTTCCCCACCTGTTCAGCATAATTCAAAGCATAATAATAAGTCAAATTACACTCCTCAATCAAGCGTTTTGGAGGTCCACAACCCCTCTTTTAGTTGCAAAGAGCAATGGGTACAAGTAGGTCCTCTTCTTGCTGCAAAATATGAGGTAAGTGCTGAACATCATAATCATGAGCTGTATTATCAACTACTTCATTTTTATGATCATCCAAAAGCTCCACCTGCTTGCCTTCCTCATCATCCACATGCTCCACCTGCACGCTGATATGCTGAATCTCTTTTTCAGAATTATCTGGAACATGTTCTGAAGGCAAACTGTCATTCAACATCATAGATTCATTGAAAACAACACTTCTGCTCATGAAAGTCTTTCCAGTTTCGGGATTCCACAACTTGTATCCTTTAACTCCTGAACCATAACCAAGGAAAAGACATTTAATAGCTCTAGGCTCTAATTTTCGATTATCAACATGAGCATAAGCAGTGCAGCTAAAAACTTTCAACTGTGAATAATCGGCAGGTGTGCCAGACCATACCTCAATGGGCGTTTTCTTGCTAAGTGGGATAGAAGGTGACCTATTTATCAAGTAGCATGTGGTGTTAGCCGCCTTTGCCCAAAAACGCTTGCTCATACGCGCATTGGACAGCATGCAACGAGCCTTCGAGATGATGGTTCTATTCATGCATTCTGCCACACGGTTTTGTTGTGGAGTGTACATTATGGTGTGATGTCGGACAATGCCTTCCTGCAATAATCATCAAAAGCATACGAATAGAAGTCTCCACCATTATCAGTACGAAGAACTTTTACCTTCCTATCAGTTGCCTTTCTATCATAACTTTCCACTCCTTAAAAGCAGCAAATGTATCATCTTTATTGTTGGTGTCGGGAACGGTCGATGTGCCCTAACTCCAATCAGAAAGCTCTGCGTCCTGTCTCCTGATGGTTGATGCAAGAGCTAATACAGAGATACGGGGTGTTGACGAATTATGTCGCGCACGTCTGCCTGGGGGTACCCCAGAGAATAGAATTGTGGGTCTCGCCTAGTTCTAGGAACGATAGTGTACGAACAACACAAGATTTAGACAGGTTCGGGCCGCGTATAGCGTAATACCCTACGTCCTGTATGCTGGATTGTATTCCTCGTACGGCAGTTTATGATTGTAGATGTTTCGAGGGGGTCCCTGCCCAGCCTTATATAGTCCGGAGGGCAGGGTTACAAGTCGGTTGTATGATCCTAGTCGTATACAACTCGGAGTACTACAACAGGGTACTTTGGAGAGTCTCCATCTAGTACACGACTAGTCTACCTAGCCTACTACGCCGTCTTGCACCTTAGCTGACTAGTTTTAGTTAGCTAGGCTAAACATTCCCTATCGGGTAGTTTATTCCTTTACATGAATGGCCCTAGGGATCCTGGTCCCACAAGCCCCGAGCATCTTGCGCCTTTGCTTCATGTCTTGAATCTGCTGCAGCATCTTCGATCAATTGTAGTAAAGCACAAGACGCTCAGATCTTCTCTAATGAATAGTTCATTGGAGTGCATCTATCGATGCACCCAATGGGTGTAGCTCCCGAGCCTCCGAGTACTTTCAAGTCCTGTATGCTGGATTGTATTCCTCGTACGGTTGTGTATGATTGTAGATGTTTTGAGGGGGTCCCTGCCCAGCCTTATATGGTCCGGAGGGCAGGGTTACAAGTCGGTTGTATGATCCTAGTCGTATACAACTCGGAGTACTACAACAGGGTACTTTGGAGAGTCTCCATCTAGTACACGACTAGTCTACCTAGCCTACTACGCCGTCTTGCACCTTAGCTGACTAGTTTTAGTTAGCTAGGCTAAACATTCCCTATCGGGTAGTTTATTCCTTTACATGAATGGCCCTAGGGATCCTGGTCCCACAAGCCCCCGAGCATCTTGCGCCTTTGCTTCATGTCTTGAATCTGCTGCAGCATCTTCGATCAATTGTAGTAAAGCACAAGACGCTCAGATCTTCTCTAATGAATAGTTCATTGGAGTGCATCTATCGATGCACCCAATGGGTGTAGCTCCCGAGCCTCCGAGTACTTTCAAAAGTAGTCGGAGACTCAAAAGCAGTCTTATATCTTCATCTTGAGTAGTTCAATGGTGTGCGCCGATCAGGTGCACCCATTGGGTGTAGCCCCCGAGCTTCGAGTAGTTTTGAAGAAACTAGTCGGAGGTCTTCAATAAAATCTTATCAAAAAAAATTAAATCCCAGAATATCCGCTAGCAGCCCCCGAGCTTTAAAGCAAATATCTTTGGTTTAAAGGTCAAGTAAATTTTCAAAAATCTTTTGTAATCAGCGATCTCTGAATTTTATGCCGCCGCGAACTGATTTGGTATGCTTATCCCGAAAAATAGGCGGGAAAGCGGAATGTGATGCGCCGCCGCTACTGTAGCCCTAAAGCTTGAGCCGTTATAAATCTGGATCTGCTTTCGTTGAAGCTCATTCAGCGACCACAACCATTGCCTTTGCGCCGCAAATACTCTGAGCCTGAGCCCCCGAGCTTTGCGAATCCAGCCTCCCAAGCCCCCGAGCCCGCATTCGCATCCGAGCGAAGTAGATTCACAGCCTCTGGTGTGCCGCTTGTTGAATGCGCGAGAAGACGAAGGTGACCGCGCGCACATTAACAATGGGCCAGAAGAAAGGAGGGAAGAAGCCTGCTGCTGTTGGTGCTGAAGGTGCCGGAGGATCCCGCAGATCTGGCACGCGAAGCGCGATGAAGGACACAACGACCAAGCCAGTGTTCGACACGCTGCCAATGCCGCAAGTAGCTTGGAAACAGTGTACTGCTGCTGAAGGCGACCTCAGGCTCCTCGTGGAACAAGGTTTGCTGCTTGATTAGACTACTCTTCAGTTGAAGGCGTGTATAAAACAACTCTGGCCCAATGAAGATAGTGAAGAAGTTCCATTGTTCGTGTCTTTCTGTGAGCGTGAAGTTGGTCTCCCAATTTCTTCCTTTTTTTAAGGAATTTCTGTCATTTTACAAGCTTCAACTTCATCACCTCAACCCGAATGGAATTTTTTATTTGTCTGTTTTTGTCCATGCATGTGAGGCATTCCTTGGCATCAAACCCAATCTTGTATTATTCCGGTACTTGTACCACATAAAGCCACAGCCCACACACCAACAAACTGAAGTAGTCGGTGGGGCTGGTATCCAGTTCTGCCAAGGAATGAAGACGAAGTGGTTCGATATGCCCGTCATGGACTCATGCGGGCCTTGGAAGAGCAAATGGTTTACCATTGGTAAGTATACTCAAGCCCAATCTTGATACTTTTGTTGTCAACTTGTTCTGTTTGTTGTAATATTCAGTCCATGTGCTGTAATGAAGTAGGAAATCACGGAAAGAGTTGTCCAGAGAGGGATAACTGGTATCCCAGGGACCTGAGCAACTGGAATAGACGCCCTTCTGCTGAAGAGGCGAGAGACATCCCCGCGTTGATGGAGCGGGTGGATTGGCTCAAGGAGAAGGGTCTCACAGGAGTCGGTATTGCCTTCAGCTTCATGAAGTGAAGGATCCAACCTCTCCAAAGCGCGGCCACCTCGGCTACGAGTACGAGGGACCTTCAGATGGTTCCCGGATGGTGCCCGAAGAAATCTCCGACCTGGGCGTAATGATGAGACTTCAACGCATGTTCACTGGAGTGAACGAAAGGCCTATCATCGTCGGGGAATTCTCTGCTGATAATCCCCCAATTGTAAGTAGTCGAATGTGTTATTTTAGACTTGCATTGCCTTAAAATATACTGATGTAATCTTGGATGTATAGCCTGTACAACCCTCCCAACTTCCGCTCACTGAAGAGGAATGGAGGAAAATTGAAGGAGAGGACTCAGAGAAGACTCCCAGTACCGATGAGCCGCGTGTTCCCCAATGAGTCGATGTGATCGAAGACTTAGAGCAAGAAGAAGAAAGTCAATTGCCTGTACGAGAGCTAGGTAACAACTCAAAAACACTGATGTTGTCTTGTATCATTGTTGAGATCTTATGTTGCTGTTGTTGATCTTCAACTAGTCCCGGACGTGCCTCGTACAGCCCGAAAAAGGCGTTCTGGTGTCAGCCGTAGCGACAACACCGTACCAAGCGGAGAGCCGAACAAGCGGTTCCGCTTGTCGACATTACTGACGTCGCCTCAGTTGTCATCCACAAGCAGCGCAATGGCGAGTACTGCCAGTGGCAGTACTACAAGTTCAAAGCGGGCAAAACCTCTAGTGAGGTTCAGCTTCCAGCCTTTAACAGCGCCAACACCACCACCATAGCTGTAAGTAGTGGTCAGCTCAAAGTGCCAAGTTGCTTGTAGGTTGAACTTGAATAATAATTATATGTCTTTGATATGTCAGGCCAATCTCTAAAGTTGCGGTTTAAAATACTCCAAGTAGTACTACAGAGAAGGAAGTTGAGTGTTGGCGGTCGTTACAACCCAATTTCGACCACCAATACTCGGGAATAAATGAGGCTTTATGTAACATTCCATGTACTTAGGTTTTATTTCTAATGGAGTTCCACGAGTTTTGGTGAGTGTCGCTTGTGCAGGTTCGATAACGAGAAATGTGTGCTATAGGGGTCGGAAATGACCGATTCGGCCGAACGACACGTTCGGCCGGTTACCCCCCCCCCTTAGTCGTACACAACGAGAAGCACAGCCGGAGGCCGTCCACGTCATCGACAACCAACCAGTAACCAGGCATGACATGCGGACCACTGCCATGTCACCTCTGGGCCCAAAACTACACGAAGCCCATCAAGATGAAGCAACCCAGAAGGTCCAGGAGGGAAAGGCGGTGCAGGGGAGCGCTGCTGGGCCAAAACCCCAGTTCGACCGAACGTATTGGTTCGGCCGAACGGGCCACTTCGGCTGAACCGCCCCTAGACGATGCACCGACCCCGAGCCGCCTTAGCACCAAGGCGGTTGTAACACCCTAAAAATGCCCATTTAAAATTTTTAGTAATTAATGTGCTTTTTAGTAAAGTGCTCATAATTAATATAGGGAAAATAAAATGTTTTAAAGGAAATTAAAATCAAATATAAGGTTAGAAACATTTTTGTTGCATTCATGCCGGCTGCATTATGTTATGTTTGTGTGCGGTTCAATTGGAATTTAAATTCTGTTTAAATTCGAATTTGAATCGACTTGTTAGGAGCTTTAGAAAAGTTGCTGCAGTCTTGGTTCACTTTTGTTCATTGAATTCTTTCCCCGGGCCACGTTTCCCCCTTCTTCTTCTCTTCCGCGCAGGAGCCCATTTTCTCTCCCCGCCAGCGCGCGGCCCAGCTCGGCCCACGAAGCCGGCCCGCAGCGCGCCCCTTCCCTCTCCGACTGCCAGGCGGGACCCGGCCGTCGGGTCCGTCCCCTACCTCCCGCCCGAGCCGGACTCAGGCGCGAGTCCGACCGGGGCCCACCTAGCGCGCACGCCGAGGTCCACCTGGACTCCCCTCGGCCGCCCTACTTAAACCCTAGCCGCCTCCGCTGAGCCCCGCGCACGCGCCGCCATTGCCGCCGCCACCCGGAGCTCTGCGCCGCCGTCGATCTCGCCGGCCGTCGTCGTTCCACCCCGGCCAGCTGCTCCAGCACCGTCGCGTGGAGGTAAGGAACCTCTCGAGCCCCTCTCCGTCCTTTTTCCGGCACCGTAGCGCCGCCGCCGCGTCGTGCTGCCGTAGCCAAGCGTCGCCGCCGCCGTCGCTCGTCGTGCGTCGCTGCCGCCGCGTCCCCGCCGTCATGATCCACCCTACTCGATTCACCGCGTCGCGCCGCGTCCGTAGCGCCAAATCCCGACCCGAGCCGAGCCCTCTAGCGCGTTCGCGTGTTTCGCTGGCGTAGCGCCGCCGCAGCCACCCCAGTGCCGCCGCTCGTCGCGCCGCCGCCGGCCACCCCCTTCCCCAGATCTAATCTGGTCCGTGCGATCTAGATCCAACGGCTCAGATCGAAACCAACCCGGGTCAATACCGGTCAACCCCGAGTCAGCCGCGTCGTTTTGCAAAAGAGCCCCTGACCTTTTTGTAAATCAACCCGCGGTCCAGATCTATCCAAAAGTAATTCAATTTAGGTCCTAAATTTTATGGAAAGCCCCCTGTCTTATTTAAAATTTGAAACCGCAGTCCTGTTTTAGTTATTTTATGCTTTAACCCTCCTGTTTTAAATAAAATTATGTTTAGGTCCCTGGTTTTTCGCAAATAAGCCCCTGGAACTTTTAAAACTTTGCCAGCAAGTACCTAAACCTTAGAAAAGCCATATCTTTCTCGTTTTAGCTCCGATTTGTGTGATTTTCGCGCTCACGTGTTCATAGCGAAGCGTAGATTAGTCTTTCAGCCTTCTTTTGTCCTGTTTCTACTGGTTGGTGTACTGTTCTAATAGAATAATAATTTTGCATGTACTGGCTATGGATGTTGTGTGTTGCTTCGTGAGTCCAGTCGGTGAGCCGTACGCGCTTGAGTTCGAGGGTTACGAAGAGCAAGACCAGCAGCAGCAGCAGCAGCAGTTTGAGGAAGGCAAGTATAGCACGGACAATCCTTACTATTACGGCTCTAAATTAACAGTAGTTACCGAAGGGGCCGACAGCGTTATGAGAAGCATGGGTGAGAGTATGGTTTGATCCATCGAGGACGGATGATCCGTCGGCTATGTCCCCGTGAGGCGCAGCCCCGTGTTGGGAGCCATCATGTGTTGAGGCTCCACACGTTGCGCTGTTATGCATGTGTTGCCGCGCATTGGATGCCATTGACCCCCTCAAGTAGCTACATGAGCGTAAGTCAATCTCGGTGCCTTGGGTCATGCTGCCTAGGTTGTACCGTAACGGCTACTGTTGGTTTAGGGTGTCTTGTGAAAATCCTCATAGCGTCCCTATGCAGTCACACCTCGGAAGTGTTGATGTGCGTGGTTGGGTGCAAAGTTCCTTTGAACTTTTACGCGACTGGTGGGTAAAGGGCGAAACCTCTGCAGAGTGTACGATCTATCATGATAGCCTTGCTCAGGGTCACGAGCGGCCTGGATCCTTTATGATTAGAATATGGTATTTAGTAGTCGACCCCAAGTTCAGTAAAAGTGCTATTGTAGTTCAGCCGTGTCAAGCCTTTCTTTTAAGCCTTCATATACCGTGTTATACTTGCTAAGTAAGACAATTACTTACACTTGCTATTCAACAAAATCCCGGATGGGTAACAGATGGATTAGATGATACTGCTGCTGTTGAATTTCCTGAGGATCTGCCATTCTACTAAGTTGTGCTCAACCAGTCAGTGTCCCCGTGGGAATCGGCTCCGCCGTAGTTTGAGAGTTAATAAAGAGACTTCCGCTGTCTATTATTTATTTATTTATGATAAACTCTGATGTAAAACTTATTATTTTATTCGAGCATTGTACTTTGATATCATATTTGTTCGCTATATGTGTACTATGACTTCCTGGGCACACATATGGCAGCATTCGGGTTTCTGTGTAAACCTGGGTGTGACAGATTGGTATCAGAGCCATGCTGACTGTAGGATCGCAGCCTAGTTAGAATGGTCGAATAGATTTTGTTTCATCCTTGCTCTTTTTATTTAATTCATAAATGTGTTGATTTCTTTCCTTAAAACTTATGCTGTGTTCTCTCCCTTCCTCTCTGTTGCAAAGATTTTAAAGTTTCCCTTCTTTCTTCTGCTTTCTTTCCTCTCAGCGTAGATGGCTCGCACGAAGTTGACGGCTCGCAAGACGACTTGTGGCTTCCTTCCGCCACGAGTTCCAGAGGAGGCCTTAGGTGCCCGCTACCAGGATGCCTACCGTGAGTGGCAAGAAAGGCAAGAGGACGAGCGCTTGAGGCAGCTGGAATAGCTGGGACAACAAGACTGGGAGGCCGAAGAAGAGGAAGAAGACCCTGAGATGGAGGAAGAATGGGTGCCCTCTGACTATGAGCGTGAGGTAGAAGAGATCCAGCAGCGCGAGCCTGTTCAGCCAGCCAAGAGTGGAGAATCAGCTGGTGATCCCGATGATGATGATGATGATGATG